>APFE030824355.1:16134-27025 GCA_000404065.3 Pinus taeda | reverse complement strand
TAAATAATTTAATTTCAATAATAAAATTAAGATAGTCTATTTGGCATCCATGAGGTCTTGGGTAGATGGTGATTAGGTGCACTATTAAGGAACTCCTTGTTTTTAAGTCACTGGTTCAATTCCGCGCCCTATTCGAGTGTTATTGTTAGACATGGCCATGATGTAGCCTCATCATTTCTGAACTTGAAAACAAAAAAATATAGCCCACCTAGCATGTTCAAGGTTATTATTTAAATTATGAGATTCAAGGTTCAAATCTGCCATGGGTGTTTACCCCACAAAAAAAGTAATTAATTATAACATTAAGATAATGATAATATAATAAAAATAATAATGTAATGATATTATATAAGCCCTTGTACTCATATCTAACACGGCCTCACTGAGGGATCAATCTTTGGTCTAAACTCAGATTGAGATCCCTTTTACCTTGGATATACGAAGGGTAGATGGGGATCATATCTCAATTTATGTTGGTTCATTGTATATATAAGCATAAAAATAATTCCACCTCTTTCATTTTGAGAAACACAACAATACTCTGTTTCAACCATGAGATTTTTTTATTTTTATTTTTATGTTTTTATATAATATATACATAATATCCATGTATGAAGTGGATATTATTTTATTCAAAGTACACATTAAAAGATCATACTAGAAAAATAAAAATATAAGTGTTTTTAAATTCAATTTCTTTATCTATAACCTATTATTAAGTTTTCATTTATATTAGCATATTTCTTTCAAAATAAAGTTCAAACATACCAATTTAAACATCTTAGCTTCAAAGTGGATGTTGATCCTCGGGAAACAACGATCTATGGTTGAATACAAGTCTTTTTCTCTCTCTTCCAAACTAACCAATTCCTTCCACCCTATCTAGGAATGACCTTTTGAGATCCCATTAGTAAAATACTATGGGGTCAAAGTATTTTAACCACCAAGCCAAAAAATCTAATAATAGGGTCCAAGTCTCATAGTTCTATAGTCGAATCATGCGTCCCAAGGTTCATCACTCAATTATTTTCGTATAATTAACATAATTTCTTTTGGTGATTCTTCAAATTTCCCCCTCTCCCAATTTCTCGTGCTAGATAACCTCCTTCTTCTTCATTTAGATTTCTTTATAAAAGGAGGGATTCTTCTTGGTGAAGAAACCCCACCTCCAAAATGTCCCATCCCCTTCACATTATCAATAAAAATGTATACTAACACTCAAGTCTACCACCTTTCATTTTATATATCTATATATATATATATATGAAATTATATCTTAGTTAGACCCTAATGGGGGTAAAAAACTTGGAAACTATTGATGAGGTCTAATAGAGGGAAAACTTGTGTAAAGAATGATCGTGGAATACAACAGAGGCAACAAGGAAAACTGGGAGAGTGGTGGGGAATCATCGAGAAGGATGCCTCAACTTATAAGGTGGATTCTCTACTCTTTGGAATTGTTTCTCCTTTGGGTTATGGGATTGTGTGGGGGTTATGAAAACATCGAGAGTGTGATAATGTTATCAACATATGTGTGCTCTCCTACCTGGAAGCTCCAACTGGGGAAGTTGTTGTTGGGAGTTAATGTCCTCTTAGGAATGCTATTTGTGGTTTGTGTCATTTTGTTTGGGATAATGGAACTCTGATGAGAGATATCTCCACAGGTGGTTAGTTGTCTAAGCATTAGGGAACTAAAATGACCTTTTGGTCTGAAGTGTGTGTCAACAAGTTATTTCTATGTATGCTAGGAAAGAAATTGGTAAGGGTTCTGGGCTTATTTAGCTTCATTTGGGTTTGTCCTTTCTTTATTGTGGTGCATGTAGGGTATGCACAATTTCTTTAATCTTGGATGAATTGTGGGTCTGAATCTTGTGTCCACACAACGTAGGCTTGGCTCTGTTCATCTAGTGGTTGGAATACATATCTATGTGGGGTGTAGATGTAGGAAGGTCAGCCTTGCTTGGGGTGGCATCTAGTTGGGAGGGTTTTATGTGCTCCATTGAGAGAGAATTATTTTATTGGGTTAATGTGGTGTTGGGTTATGCTTTTGATTGTTAGAGACTTCCCTCACCAAGAGTGTTGGGTAGTAGTGCCTAGGCATAGTGGGTGAAAGGGCCCTTCGGGAAATTTTTCTGGAGTGTATAATGCAATGTTGCAGTAGAGCGGTCATGCCCAAATAGGTGGATGGGCCCATGGTTTGCCTAGAGGAAGAGGAGACCAGGATGACATGGATGAAGTGGCAGACGTCGGGCGAGTTGAGCTAGGGAAGGATTTGGTGTGTTCCCTGGGTCGATTGGTCAATCTAGTTACCTTGGAGTCCATGAATGTGTAACTCATAATAATCCAAACTTGGTTGGAGTATATGCATGAACGATGCCATGAGAACCAAAACTAAGTCGTAGAATTATTTAACACTCTACAACAAAATTAATGAGATATTATAGATTGATTGGCTCCTTTGTGGCAAGGACAAAGGCGTACTAATGACCACTTGGATGATTTTTAGGCACACCTGGCTCATGTGGAGTTCCACACCCATTGAGATTTCGATCAACCAATTTCTCTGGGTGTTTGTCAAACACCTAATGCTCCTCATATTCCATAATTTTAATTGGTTTCCTCCTTATTTTGTATGTTTTTTGGGCTCTCTAGCTACTTAGATTATGGTCTTTATGTAAAGGCTGGCAAATTTTTCTAGATTTTTGTTTTTCTCTCCTCACCTACAAATTTCATTGGGTTGAGGCTCAAAGAGAAAAAATATGTTTTACTCTAAGATGTAATATATTTTTGATGAATTAATAATACTATTTTGGTTGACAAAAAACAAATATCTTTTAAATTATTATTTGATTTGGTTATTTTTCCTTTCAATTATATATCTATATATATATATTATATATGATGACCTCTTAAGTATTATTTGAGCTAGAGGATATTTCAAGAGCCGCCTTATGTATTATCCACAAATTTATTAATGAATATTAATCTTGTCCAATTATAATACTAGTTTCTTATTTATTTTAAATTTTATTAGTGAATATTAAATTAATATATTTTATTATATTCTTTGATAATTAGGTTTTACTTAATACTTTTAACAATTAATCCATTTACCCTACATTTAGACATTTCATATAATCAAATTAGTATGTATACTAGTGCAATGCATGTGATGCATGTGTATGTAGCTTTCATACACATGCATCGTACATATGCTAATAATCATATTCCATGAGTAATTGAAGATGGGTCATTACATGCACCCGTCCTTCAAAAAAATTCATCGCGATGATATGGTTTATATAGTTTATTAGTAGTTATCTTAGTGATTGATATAATCATGTAAGGATTGTGTTTTATGATTGTATGCCTGTCTATAATGTGGGGACACTTAAAATTTGTAATATGAACATTTATTAGTTACAACATTAACTATCATACCTTTCCCAAGTAGAGATCCCAAGCTATCCTAGAATCATTCTATCCATCCAAATCTCTTCCGCCTCCTTCTTATCCATCCTTAATTGGAATATGCCATGTGTCCACTATAACAATCTGACCATCCATAAAATCCCAAGGGGGAGTGTCGATTACATCAACCCATCTTCCTTAGTTGGAATATTGTATTCATCATCACTTGTATAGGAAAGAACGAATCTCACAATCCTTGCATGAATTTAGGTTTTGGATGATAAATAGTGATAAACACCTCAAACCCTCCTAGTAGGACCATTTTTAACACACTAACATGGAATCTCATTGGGCCCCAACTATTCTTGGATTTTTTAAATCACACAATCAGTCTAGATAACAATATCATCTGCAACATAAATACTTTTCCAAATATCGTAAGATATGTGTCGATATATTCATAAGAAAAATATATTCAAATAACATTTTCCTAGTTTTCATATTTCGTTGACATCTGGGATATTGGCTTTTAAGTTCATATAGCATACTTGTTTATGTCTAGATGATATACCTCCAATCAACTTTCAAATCAAACAGTCAAGTGTGATCAGTATAATTTTATCCATCTCATCAAAAACAATAAATCTTTGGTATTTAACATAATCACACATCCTTATAAGAAAAATATAATATGTAGAAATATCATTTGTGACATAACTTATGTGATAGATCTAAGACTATACTTGTCCCATTGTACCTTAACTTGGTCCACTAGGTGGCACCTAAGTTGTCAAACCATAGGATCTAGTATCGTAATGGTTCAACCATAATGATTACCTTGTATGATACCTATGACGTCTTAGTACACATACATGAAAAACATTATGAATTTTATACGAGTGGGGTGGTAGTACAAGACAGTAGGTGACAAGTCCAATTGTTTCTATAATTTTTAATGGTCCAATAAAATGGGGTGATAACTTTGTCCCATTTCCAAATCTGATTTCGATTTTATTACGTGTGATGTGGATAAAAACCTAATCTCTACACCATAATTCCTATCCATCCTGTGAGCATCAACATAGATTTTCTGTCTATCTCATGCTTCTTTTAAACATTAGCTAATTTGTTTTACTTACAGTTCCATATCTTGAATTAAATATAGCGCCCCAATCACTCAATCCTTTAACAGCTCCCAACTTAGTGGTGTCTTATCGAGTATTCCATATTAATACTTCATCTAGGGGAATTCCAATTGAACTATGGTAATTGTTATTATAAGAAAAATCAACTAAATTCAAGTACTTCTTGCAATGTGTTTGTTGTTCCATAACATAAATTCTCAACGTAGCTTCCATAACTTGGTTCACTCTTTATGTGTGTCCATTAGTCTCAAGGTGACAAGTCATACTTACATTTAGTTTCTCTCTTAAAGAAGACTACATAGAAGTCCAAGAAAATTGAAGTGAATCATGAATCCCTATCTAACATGATCTTTATAGGTACTCCATGGAATCTCATAATTTAATTTATGAATACCAAAGCCATGTCAACAACTTCATACGTATATTTTACGAGGATAAAGTTACCACTTTTAGTTAGTTTATCCACCATGACCAAAATGGCGTGGTGCCTTTGTCGGGTAAGAGGTAATCCCATGAAAAAATCCATAGAAATCACCTCCCACTTGGTCATATCAATGTCATGTGGGTATAGGAGACTTGCTGGGTGATGATGGTCGACTTTTACTAGATGACATTAAAGCCATTTTGCAAACTTGGTAATATCACACTTCATTCCTTCCAAGAAGAAGAACTTCCTTGTGTCAACATACATTTTCTTAACTATATGTACAAAATGAAGTGCTCTATGTGCTTCTATGAGGATGGTGTTTTGAATATCCCCATTATGAGGGATATAAATCTTTCCTTGAAATTGTAATAGTCCATTATTATCTAGTTCATACACCTCAAACCTAGTTCCTCTTGGGTCTTTACTTTGAATTTTGCATCTTTCCTTTAAATACTAGCTATCTCTTAAGAGATGTTCTAGCACATGCTCCCTCAAATATAATTTAATGGGTACAAGGGAAAATATCCTTCATCTTCTAGTTAGATTATTCACCACTACATTCTATTTCCCTTTGATATATGAATTTCAAAAGTCATATTTACTTAAGAATTCACTCCAACACCACTACCTGACATCTAGGTCCCTTTATGTAAACAAGTATTTCAAACTTCGGTGATCACTTTTAAGAACAAATCCTCTTACTATAAGGTAGCGTCTCAACATTTTTAGATATAGCACTATAGTGGGAAAATCTGAATCATGTGTGGCATAGAGTTCCTCATGAGGTTTTAAATTCCTTGATACATACACTATTACTCCTTTGTTTTGCATTAATATTGCACCTAATAATTGCTTGGATTCATCAATACATATAGTAAAGTTCTTTTCCATGTCAAGTACTTGCAAGAATGGCACACTAGTCAATAATATTTTAATCTTAGTGAATGTAGTGTGACATTCCTCGGTCCACTCAATATTTTAATCTGTGTGTTGGAGGGTTGTGATCGACTTTTTAACTTTTGACAATCCTTCTAAAAACCTTTGATAGTATCCCTCTAAACCCATAAAACTATGCACTTCATGCCCATATGTTAGTATCGGCCAATACATGATTTTTTTACCTTCTGAGGATGCTTTGAGATCCCTTCACCAAATATAATATGACCTAGGTAAGGAATCGTTTTATGAAATAAGGAACACTTTGATTATTGGAAAAGTAATTAGGTTCGGTCTTCATTTTAATTTGTATACTATTTAAATGAAGCAAAATAATTTTATTTATTCAAGCATGAGTTTCATGCTTAAGCATAGGTTAAGCATGTTTTTCATGCTTGTAAGTTTTGATTGATTCAAAGAGTTAAATTTAATTCAAAGTCCATTTGGACTCTTTGTGAGAAAAATGAAAAAACAATTTGTCTAGTAGAAAGAGTCAAATTTACGTCCATAAGACCAAGTCAGCCCTCCAAATGGTTAAGTCAGTCTATTGAACAAACATGACCCTCCATAGTGACGAACAATTATAAATAGGGGTGAATCCTCCACTAAAAAGGAAACAGATTTGTGAAGTTTTGTGGCAAGTTCATTAATGGTATGTCGCTAAAGGAAATTTCAACATAAAATTGGGCTCCTAAGGAAAAATAATAAAATAATAGTTAAAATAATAAGAGATGAATTTTGGAGGGAAAAGAAGAAAAAACCCTTTTCAATTCTATTTTTGTCTTATCTCCTTAGAGGTTTACTCAAATTTCAAGTGTAGACACCCGTTGGATGCAGAATAAAATTCCACATCCAACAAGTACCCATTATACATACTTTTGAGAAGACTAAAATTTATTAAAAAAAATGAAGATACATTAAAAAGGCATGTTGAAACATGTTTTTTTAATGTATCTTTGATGTTTATGAATGTGAGTCTTCTCAAAAGTATGCATAATGAGTACTCATTGGACGTGGAATTTAATTCCTCATCGAATGAGTGTCTACACATGAAATTTGTGTAAACCTATAAAGAGATATGCCATAAATAGAATTGAAAAAAAAAATCATCTTTTTCTTCCAAGGTATTTACATGTACCTCTTTTTAAATTTAGGGGATTTTGGTTGGTTTACATATTATGGCATGGAAATTACATGAATTTTTCATGGTAACTTTTAGGCTAAAATTTCCTCTAATGGTAAATATACAAGGCATATAAGCAAGATTTTTAATGAAATGGAATCTTGAATAGTTGCATGTTTTCTATAACAAAACAATCTTGAAGGATCCAAGTTTCTTTGTAATATATGATCTAAGAAATTGCAAGTTCCTAAGGAAATGTATATGTAATAAAATGTGAGTTGAAGAAGGAATACTTTTGTGATAAAATGGGATGCAAAGAAGAATAGTATCATGAGATACAATTCCTAAGGAAATGTATATGTAATAAAATGTGAGTTGAAGAAGGAATACTTTTGTGATAATATGTGATGCAAAGAAGAATAGTATCATGAGATACAAAATGGTTGTACTGACTATGTAATGTGAGCTAGAGAATTATCATCAGATCAGTGAAGCACAAGTTACAGGGAGGGCGAATTTCTCTATGATACAAAGGAAACTAAAGAGAAGGTTCTTAACAATGATTTTAGAGCTGACTTGGGGATCTTATGGAGGAATTTGTCTTGGTTATAGTCTTGGAAATATCATTTGATCTGATTCTATAAGAAGAGTATTGTTTGGGTTTTCCCCAATTGTGGGGTTTTCCCTGACATGGAGCCTATATCTTATGTTTATTGTCTCTTGTGATATTTATGCTTATATTTTGATAATTTCTTTATGACAGATAACAAAACAAATAATTAAAATAAGAAGCCAACAAGATATCATAAGTAATTATCATGTAGGGAAAAATCAACATTAATCTGCAAATACATTGATTTTCCAACATGGTATTCGAGCAAAGGTCAAGAAAAGGAGGCTTGAAGACCACTCTTGTTGGCATTTGGATTAAACAAAATCCCTGATCTCTTGTAGATACACCAATCTAACCTTTGTATCATGAAGAAGACCCTAATTGTATCTCGCTAATGATCAACAATATGGCTTATACTATGTGATGCATTACATATTAGTTCAATTAATTTTATAGAAAGATTACAATGGATCACTACATATTACAGTGGCTCAAACATCATGTTTGTGGACTCATACTTATTTTTCTAAGGCTACAATTTATTTGAAGTTCACATTCCTTGTAGCTACACTCTTGTGGTTGTCATTTGTGGTTCACATGGCTTACGAAGATTTCTCTTTCATGGTCCATTTATTATTGTCATCCGAAGTAAATAAAAGGAATCAAATTCTACACCTGGTGATCTAATCTAAAAGGCCAAAGTTTGTCTTGTCTTTTATTTCATATAAAACAAGAAATTTAGAGGTATGTCATGAGTATAAAGGTATGAATCCTATGACATAACAAAGAATTGAAATTTGTAATAAAGGAAAGGTTTCCAAAATTGATCCCTATAGAAGAAGTTGTTAATAACCAAGTTCTCTTATCTCTCTAAAAGGATATGAGTTATGTTCCTGTGAAAGAAGAAGAAGACTATAGTACTAAAACAAATGTTTTTCAAGTCTAAGGAGTAGGAGCATGACCTTATACATATATGAAATTAAGTTGAAATTATAATACGAAGCATCAAAACATCCATAATGGTGTTAAATATATGAACATATGCATTACCTACATTTTAATGAAACTTTTCTAAAAAGACTTGTCAAGAAGGATCAATTTCTTAAGGAGTACATTGGGTTTTTTTATATTTTTAAAATCTAGTTATGCTCATGGAGGAATTCTTCTCGCAACTCAGCAACCAAGGGATCATCTTAATCAAGATATCTCATATACATGTAGTCCTTATGGAGACCAAGTATCCCTAGTAGGGCTATAATAAGTAAATGTTCATAGGTGCATATTTTTCACATGAAAGCTAATCACATGAAGACTACTTTCCTTGGGTCTAGAAAGAAGACAATCAAAGGACAAGAGGGGATGGAATGTCTAGTTAGAAGGGAACTCTGGGCACATGTTGACAAGCTCAACTAAAGTGAAGGAAGAATATCATACATTATGATTTCTTGTGTTTTGAACAGGGATGAGTTAGCAATGACAAAGTTTATTACTATGATTATGGGTATAATTATGGGAAGAATATCTCGTAAATATGGTCAAATATTTTCTATATGTTTCAATAGGACCACGTCCCTTGTAGGAAGGATGGATGAAGTTCATGTGACCTTTTTTGGCCCTAGAATACTAGGTCAAGGGTTCTAAGAGACACAACGAAGAAGGGTTTATGACAATATAAAAGGCATATAAGCAATTTTTTCAATGAAATGAAATCTTGAATAGTTGCAAGTTTTTTGTAACAAGGATTTTTTCTTTAGATCTTGTTCTTGCATAATATTAGTGGCTTAGATAATTAGGAATACGACATTTCAAACACATATTTCATTGGATATTTAAGCTATTTCAAAAACTTATGACACCTAAGTCCCCTCTCACCCCTGGTGCGCTCATGTATCAAAAACATATCATGAGAATCTCATCAATCTAAAAAACTACTCTTTGTTTCCTATATTTTATATAGAAATTTTGTCCTTCAATACCTTGACTCGAAACAAAAGTATTTCCAATACCATAATCCAATAAAACAATGTAATTTGTTTGACCAAATAAATCCCATTGTGTGCGTGAATTATTGTAGTTAAAACCATGGTTTTCGTGCCTAAATTTTTGTTTTTGCACCCACAGGCTTGGCCACACCCAAATCATCTTCTCCATGTTTTTGGGAGGTCTCTAGCCACACCCATAAGTCCTCTTCCATGTGGCTATGATGCAGGAGCAACAAGACCTTTTTCTCCATTTGTAAATATGGGGTGTGATAATATTAATTTGTAAATATGGGGTGTGATGATTTTTAATATTTTATTAATTAATTTGAATTAAATAGGAGAAGGTGAGGATTTATGTAAATATCTTTTTATTAATAAAAGGATATGAGGAAATTTAATAAATTGAAGGATTTTAGGGAAAAAAACCTATCCTTTAGGGATGTTGAGAAATTTAGGGGTTTGTTGAGATATTCTAGTGGTGTTGAGATATTAAGGGGATTGAGAATTTAATTAGTTTATTTTTAAAAATTGTGTAAATAGGAAGGGGTTTGGAGAAAAAAATAGAATAGGAGTGAGGAGTGAGTGTGAGAAGTGAGGAACGATTCTCCTTGGAGAGCCTTCGGACAGTTTGTAAAAGGGTCATGGATTTGCATATCTGGCCATGAGTATAACTGTTGTGTAAATATTTGTTTTATGTGAATATAAGTTTGTTGAAATCGCATGAGGTGTTGATGGGTTTTATTTGGTCAATGCGCAACTGATGTGTGTCCAATTCTGAAGCTGCTTGCCTTTTATACAGTGATAGACCGCCTTGAATTACAGTTATGTCTGGTTATAATTGAACTTTATACTTGAAGTTGACATTTCTGTTTAATTGTCCAAGGATGCTGTTTGTGCATGCGCTCTAACGCATATACATCGGTTAAGAATATTCATCGGCGGAACTGTGGCATGTTATATAATTTGAACATATATGCGGTGGCGCGCATATATGCATGTAATGTTAAAATCGCACAGTGGTTTCCTTTGAAGATGTGGCGCCGAGAGTTGAACCTCCATTTGGAAAAGATTAATGACTAACCATCGATACCAGGTGTGAACGCGTTAATGTTTGAAGCCTTCTTCATTCCGATGGAGATCGTATTCGCATCAAAGATTTGTGTGACAGTCGAATCATAGCGCCCAGGGACCGAGGACCAGAATTGGAACGATTTAATACAAGTTATAACATGTATGTATCGCAGAACCCTCACG
>APFE030824355.1:0-16124 GCA_000404065.3 Pinus taeda | reverse complement strand
GGAGGGAGGAGTGAGTGTGAGAAGGGAGGAAGGATTCTCCTTGGAGAGCCTTCGGACAGTTTGTAAAAGGGCCACGGATTTGCAGATCTGGCCATGAGTATAACTGTTGTGTAAATATTTGTTTTATGTGAATATAAGTATGTTGAAATCGCATGAGGTGCTGATGGGTTTTATTTGGTCAATACGCAACTGATGTGTGTCCAATTCTAAAGTTGCTTGCCTTTTATACAGTGATAGACCCCTTGAATTACAGTTATGTCTGGTTATAATTGAATTTTATACTTGAAGTTGACATTTCTGTTTAATTGTCCAAGGATGCTGTTTGTGCATGCGCTCTAACGCATATACATCGGTTAAGAATATTCATCGGCGGAACTGTGGCATGTTATATAATTTGAACATATATGCGGTGGCGCGCATATATGCATGTAATGTTAAAATCGCACAGTGGTTTCCTTTGAAGATGTGGCGCCGAGAGTTGAACCTCCATTTGGAAAAGATTAATGACTAACCATCGATACCAGGTGTGAACGCGTTAATGTTTGAAGCCTTCTTCATTCCGATGGAGATCGTATTCGCATCAAAGATTTGTGTGACAGTCGAATCATAGCGCCCAGGGACCGAGGACCAGAATTGGAACGATTTAATACAAGTTATAACATGTATGTATCGCAGAACCCTCACGCAGAGGTGGATCATTGAACAGCGGAACTGGCCACGTGTTAGAAGGCTGCATCAAATGGTATCTAATTGTATAGAGCTATCGCCGAGTTATAACTGCGTCGATTGGAGGGAGCAGAGGCATTGAGGCGCTCGACGTTATTATTATGATTCGGGCCTCTGTAATATGCATATGGATCGACAATGGAATAAAGAGGACTATGACTAATTACCAGCGCATATGCGAGTACCAGTTCCGGAGGAGCGAAAGTCAAGGGTTGAGCATCTCCGAACAGAGGAATGACGATCTATCAAAGATCACATAATCAGCCTGTTTGTTTGAGACTATCCGGCGCCAGAGACGTTGAACGGTTGTAAGAGATTTTAAATCAGGATATTACTATGAGTTCGTGGCAAGAGAACCACAGTTCGGCATTCACGCGGATCTGGAGGTTACGATTGTTATCTTCTGCATTAAAAACGAAGTTTGAACCTCTGTTCGAGCCATTGTCAATTTGTAGCTGAGGTTTACATTGCCGGCAGTCCATGTAGTCTGAGCTGTTGTTTATGGCAAATAACAGTGTAGTAAGGCATATGTATATGACAATCTGCTGTTAGAAATTGATAGATGACAGGTTCAGTTAATGCGTGTATATACACAACGACTACTCCTTGAAGCGCTGCGGCATAACAATTAAATACGCATATATATATTACAGAGTCCGTCGACTAACGAGTTGGAGCCGACGTGATATTAATTTGAATTGATATATGTTTCGCTATGATATGGATTTGGTTATGCTTCGGATAGTGCAATTGAAGAGCGGATATATAAAGCTATATGATCACATATACTGGCCGAGAAGAGCATAAAGCGCCGAGTATATATATATATAGAGTGCTGTCGGTCCACGGTAGACAAATCTTTTCCATCGTAATCCCATTACATGCTGCGTGCACATATAGATCGTGGATATGTATTGTATATGTGATCTGCTAAAGAGATATGACTTTTAAAGCCGCCTCCAAGAGTCAGATTAATCAGTAACGCATGATATCGGGACTGGAAAAGTAGTGCCATAAGAATAAGGGCCGCGCCGAGGACAATGAATTGCTACGGAACGTGGTAAGTGAATATATGGATATATATGCACATGGCCATTCTCAGTTTGTTTCTTTTAAGAATTAAGGAAGAGCACTGGTATTTTATTCCGATTGAAAAGCTTTGTTCACTTGGAATTAGGCTGGATAACTAGAATTAGAATTGTGAATCGGATTTAATAAGTTGTTATATGGATGGTAGTCAGAGGATCCTGGTAGAAGCGGCCTAGGAGCGGCCTGGGCTGCATCAGGCTAGGAGGATTTTGGCCAAACTTAGAGGCTTGCTTCCCTGCAACTGAGGTTTGGATAAGTTCAAAACACTTTTCTAAGGTTAGCAATTTCAGTCAGGATTCCTTATGATCTGTGGCACCTATAGCATAAATATAAATTTTATGCAAAACTTATTGAACCAATCAAACATCATCCTACACTATAATTTTTCACTGATACATTAGTCTTGCAATATCCCTTCACTCTTGCACTAAAGGTTGACATATCTTGTACTACAAAAATATTAATTAATCATATAGACATATCATCACATTAAAAAACATTAACCTTGTAGTGTAATAAATGACCACAAGAAGACATAATAAAGAGATGAAAAATTCATCAAATAATCCTCCATATGAGCATACTTACACATCATATTATTCATGCACTACTGATCATCAAGTAACCATATTGTGACTTCATCATGTAGACAAACATCATATGAAGACATATACATGACCATTCATGGAGACATGAAATGAACTAAACAAGTAAATGATCCATAGGCAATTTGACACAGTCACCAGTGTATGTTTCCATCAACGAAAACACAGATCCATAATGCTAGCAATCCTTCCCTTTGGAATTGATGGAAACCTTTTAAAAAATAACAAGTCTCTCTCCCCCTTTGACCTCAAGTGGAAAGGGTTGTAACAAACTGAGAGAAGAACTCCTTGTGTCATATGCAACATTATAAGTTTGATATTTTGGTATGAAACAAAGGACTCAACTGACCATGCTCCCATTAATCATATACTAAATCCTCTAGAGATATGAATGAAGCATGATTAACTATTCATTTATCAATATAAAATGACCATATATCCATAAACAAATAATTTCCACGAGACTAACTTCATTGTCATCATATATCCATCATTAGTATCATGTGAAGCAACATTGCATGTAAAGTAGTGTATCAACCATTCATGCAATGTAGGTGCTTGGAAACATCTGAAATGTTCTTGTACATCAACATATGTATCTCATTAATGCAATAGCGTATGAAATCTTCATATCCACATATCATCATACCAATCAATAATAGAGACAATAGCAATATAAATGCCAATAAGAAGACCAATCAACAAAAATACTCAACATCAACTAGGCCACAGTGACAACAACATTTATCTTTCAATATCAAGCAACGTAGAAATGACAGTAGCAATAATCATATATTAGATGTGCCCATGCTAAAAATAGTTAATCAATAACAAACCATTTGAAGCATAATAGAAGCTCCCTCTGAGCCTGTTCCAATCAATACTGATCATAATAGATGTATATATCAATAGTTATAACCATAATTTCAACAATGAAATGTTGGAAGAAAATGGGTAACTCCCCCTAAACGTGTCATATCTCATCCTATACATCAAAGATACAATATTAGTAACAAAAACCATGAAAAAGAACATGTGAAATCGTCAATGCAAGGGCCCCCCTAAGATCATGCATCACTGATCCTATGGACCTTATTGCTCCATATGCACTCATGCATTCCTTTAATTAATAACATCAACTATAAGAGACTATGGTGAGAACCATTTTCCTTTACTTTGGATCTAAAGATGAGTATTTATACCTCTTAGTTCCGCCTGGATTCTTCTTTACTACATATAATTTATCTAAATTTCTATAACCTTTTTCTATAGTTTTTCAAGTGTTTTCTTCTATAATTTTGCATCCAAATGATGTAAATACAATTTCATGCCCTTTATTAGCTCTTTGGCCTCCACTTAGAATGTTATCCTTCATCCCATTAACCAATAGTAAATTAGATAAATTTTTATTCTTAATATCAACATTAGCATTACCCTTACCAAGTACCTTTGCATATGTACCATTTCAAAGAATAATATTACCACTCTTCTTTTTGAGATAGAAGGATTTTCCCTTATTTCTAGACATGTAATGAGAGAATTCAGTATCTATGTACCATTGGTATTCTTCTTCAAATGCACACAAAATAGCGCCACACCTTAATAATTCTTATTCCTTCTTCCTAATATGAGTAATACTGGGGGATCCAAATTTCTTGTTTGTTTCCTTGCTTTGGCGGAAATATACTTGTTATCTGAATGAATTCCTTGTTTTTTTCCTACAATATTTTGTTATATGTCCAAAATTTTTACATGTGTATAACACTTTATATGACTAGAAAATGGATCGAGATCATGATATTTCTGCTTCATATTCTTCCTATTGCAATCAATAAACTTGTGACCAATTAAAATTCATGAAAAAAAAATATCCTTTAAAGAAACATTAGTACCTTAGAGCAAATGACCTTCCTATGAATTTGCTTCTGAAATTGGCTACAATGTGTCCAAATTTATGGCATACAAAACATTTAATATCATTATCCAAAGGAGAGAATGGATTGATATTTCCACTGTTTGTAGAAGACAATTTTCTTTTCTTGGTTGATGCTTTTGCTGACCTTTTGATTCTTTACCAAAATTCTCTTTCTTGCACAAGCTTTTGAACTAGATTCTCCTTTTACAATTTCATAAAAGTTGAGACCAGATTTATTATATGAAGACCTTTGACTATTATGAAGATTATCCAATATATTTGGGTTATTTTGAATTCTCAATTTCTTATCCTTTTCTCCTAACTTACCTTCTAGTATACTTACCTCAACCTCTTTTTCTCCTTTTGTATTTTCCAATTGTGCTATTAACTTGATGATATCTTCTTTAAGCTCATTTTCTTGTCCTTCAAATACTTGAAGTATCTCCTCATATTGTTTGTTTGAATTTTCAAGAAAATATTTGATAGAGATGATTTCTACTTCAAGTTCTTCATAGTAACTAATTATTTCTTTAAGTTTCTTTATTGTTGCATATGTTTCAATTTTAGTTTCCTCCTCCTGCTAAGACATTTTCTTGCCAAGTTCATATTTCAATGAAACTACATCGTCCAGTCTTTGACACTGGTCTTCTTTTTCCTTATATTGCTTCTTAATTCCTTCTTCAATTTTACATCCCTCTTCTAGCTAAGTCTTTAACCTGATAATTTATTCTTTGTAGGAACCTTCCTTTTCATAAAAGAATTGTAGTACCGTTTGATGATCTCTATTTTCAGTTGTGAGCCTTTTAATCTCTGCTAGGGGCCATTATTTTTTAATCTAGTTTTTTTGCAGAATGATTACTTTCACTTCTATGGATGAGAGAAATCTCACTTGATTCGTTATCATCATCACTACATGATAAAGGGAACGAAAAGTCATTTAAATAATGTTGATCACATCTAAAATTAAATTAAAAACAATACCTTGTAATACCTTGTCACTATCATCGTTATCTTCTTCATCCTTGATCAACAAAAAACAGGGTGCTCCTAAATCTGAATATTTTTTGACATCTTTTAATACAATTTGTCCTTGGCCTATGATTGTTGATATTTCCACTACATCAAATACATAATTGTCACTACTTTATTGGCTTGGGCTCTTCCTTTGTGCTACTTTCTTCTTGTGCTTCCTTCCCATTGTCCCTAATCCACTCTCAAGAAGTTAAGATTCCCCTTGAGAGACCTGCTCTGATACCAATTGTTAGAAACACTATGGGGGGGTGAATTAATATTTCATTCCCAATTACCCTTTACTTAACTTATCCTTTCATTTCACAGTTATCTTGATCCATTTAACATAAATAAAAGTACAAGTGACACCATATCAGAATAAGTTATGATGGGGGTATCGAACTCATGGCATGTTCTCCATTAAAGAAGTATATAATCTTGTGGAAAATCATAAAGAATTTCAAAAGGCGAATTATTTGCAAAGGGTGTGGGATGGAAAGTTGTGGCTAAAGGTGGCAATTTTTTTATGATTTATTGTACGATAGAGGCTACTAACTTGGGAACTCTTGAGGAAGAAAGGATTTGAAGGCACGTCATGGTGTCCAATTCATCAAGCAGAAAATAAAGTATGGAACATATACTCAACACATCCTTAAAAATGGAACCTATTTAGATCTGGCTTGGATCTTTATTTGGCCATCTTGATAGGTCCTGAAATATTCTTGGGGAAACCAATGAATCATGCAGAACCACTATGTTTAAAAATTTGATTGTGAATAAGGCTTCGGTGCTAGCACTAGAACCCTTGATGTGGAATGTCTTCACGGCTCATAACAGGATAATTCTCAAGAAATATAGGAGTGAAGGGGAAGGGGATAGGTATGTAAGAGAATGACGATGATAACTAAAGAAACAATTATCTTGTAAAAATGGTTTGATGATGACTCAAAGACTAAAGGAGAGGAGACATGCATCTTAAAAGAACTAGAGCTCTCAACAAAATTTGTTACCCAACACCCAGCAAAATCGCCTGATGATCGGGGCCTTCTTCATCATTTTTATGCATTCCCACCTAGGTGTCCATAAACTTGAACTTTGATGGGGTCTCTAAGGGAAATTTAGGACTGGATTGGGTATGGTGGAATTTTTAGGGATGACAGAGGCAAGCCACTTCAGTTTCAAGCAAGTTGTTGTGGTCATACTAGTAATAATGTGGCATAGTTTAAAGCTTTGGAAAGGGGTTTATCTATGGCTCAAGAGTAAGGCTATAATAGGATTTATATTAATGGTGATTCACAGTTGGTCATTAATGCCGTTCAGAAATTGCTCAACAAATCCCTTGTGCAAAAAGTAAAAAAGAGTTGGAGACTTGATCTTCTATTCTGTCGATTCCAATTTATGTTGTTATATTTTCCTTATGTTATCACAACTCATTCATTGCAATTTGGGAATAAGTCTAGTGAGTGGCTTGCAAGCTAGGATAGCTAGGATATGAACGACTCGACCTCTCAAGATTGACCTCTTATGGTACCCTCTAGTTTTATAAACCAGTTAAAAAGCATCATCGGTAATGACGAGGAAACCCCCATGACAATGGATGAACATGGAAACATAAATGATAGGGGGAAGGGATGTGAACCTCCCACATGTTAAGATGTGATGCATGATGAATGTCACAAAAAAGTGGCATAGGGCACTTGGAACATTCGAGAGACAAGGCAGTGTGTTTATAGCCTCGATGTTGCTTTGCTTTTGGAAACTATTTTTTTTGGGTTATGCGTGATTAGGAAGGTGGTATGGAAAATGTTGAGTATGCACATGCCAACAACCTATGCATGTTTACTAAACTGATCATTTTGGAGTGTAAGGCTAGTTAAGTCTAGAGGGGTTTGTGCTTCGACTACTTTGGTGTGCTACCTCGCAGGGTATGGGACCCCAGAGAATAGAAGGGTGGCGAATTATCTCATTGTTTGTTGGAAGTGGGTAGGACGTGTAATCTTGAGAATTTTTTCACAACATAATTCAAATGGCTGTGGGTGTTTTCATGGTCTGGTAAGAAATACATACCTGTATATAGGTCCTAGGAAATCCTTTGAAATTGGAAGTCTCAGTGTGGACATCCATTCTTTTTGTGTTTCTTCAATTTTCTTCTTTGTAAATTTCATTGGGGTCCTTATAGGCTCCAGTGGTATTTATTACGTTGCTATGTTTCTGAGTTTTCTCCGGGCTGGGGGGGGGAGAGTTTGAGGTCTTGGACTTTTTGCCTCTATCCTTGGGAGATTCCTTCCTTAGATTCTTGGGGTATTGTTCCCAAGAGGTAGCTTTAGGCTCTTGGGGTTTATTGTTCGGTGACTCTATTGGAGGAATCCATGGTGTTAGATGGTTTTTATCTCACTGGGATTTGAATCCGACTTCCTTTTTCAAGCCACAAAACTTGGGTAGTTGACTTAAACTAGCCTTAGTGATTTTTCTTATTCAGAGGGATGGTCAAGAAAAGTAGGTGTATCGGGTGAGGTGGGAGACCTCGTGGAGATTTGGTAAGCCATAGAGAAAAGGAGGGTGAACTAGACAATGATAGGGGTGTTAAGGCTATTTACTAGGGTGAATTGGCTCATGAACATGTTCTTTTACCTGGTCAAGTTGAAGTGTCACCTTCTTTGGAATATTTAAACATGTTGCTTTAGAGTGTTATTGTGCGCCTAACAGAGCTAGGGCAATAGAGGCATGTTGATCGGAACAAGGTGATATCATTCATGAACAACTTACAACACAATCAACGAGAAATTATGGATAGGATGACTTCATTTAGATTAAGCCAAAGAAGAACTCATGAGCAACTAGATCATATTAAGGGTCGGATTGATCACTTGGAGTTTCATGCTCACAGGGGCCCTAGTCCCCTCAACATGTTTTATGTTGGACAGGAAATAACACTTCCTCCTAATCCTTGATGGTGGTGGGTTGCATATGTATTCAACATGTTTTTTGGATGTTTTTTGCATTTTTCTTCTAAAAACATTGTAAATTTTGGCATTTTGCTATCATTTTTTGTATCTCCCTCCTAACCGATAAATCCAACTAGAGTGAGGCGGGGAGAGAAGTGGATCATAAGAACTTTTTTTGTAATTTGTTGAAGAATTAATAGAACCTATTTGAACATAAAAGATAAAATAAAATAAGAGAGTTCAATAAATATAACATGACTTATCCCTACATACCAAAAATTGTTTTCAATTTTCAAGTTTTCATCTGACAACCAATTTGAAAATCATTGTCACAATATTACATTACATTGCAATTTATTTAGCATCGGATTGTGACATTAGAGTTTGATACTACGATTTATAATGTCGGTTTTTCAATTATATGTTTATGATATCACTCCTAGGGTTTTTTATATTAATATTAGGGTTTATAATCCTACGGTTTGATATATTAAATTTAGGTTTTAATATATTAATCTTAGGGTTTGTAATATTGGGTTTTATACTATCATTGTTTATAAAATTTTGTTTAATATTAGGTTTAATATCATGACATTTGAATGATACATAAGTCTATCAAACTGCACATGTGACAAACATTGTCTCAATGCGAAAATCAATATGATAAACATTGTCACAATGTTACATTGCATTGCAATTTATTCAACATCACTTTGTGACGTTACAAAATTGGGGTTTAATATTAGGGATTATAATATAGTTTTTGGAATATTAGGGTTTAAAATTAGGTTTATAATATTAATTCTCGAGTTTGTAATTTTAATCTTAGGGTTTACTATTAATATTATGTAATTTATAATATTAGTCCTAGGGTTTATAATATTTACTTTAATATTAGGGCTTAATATTGTAATGTTGGAATGATATACAAATTTTTCCTTCATCATGTTGTGACAAACGTTATCTCATTGCAATAACTAATGTGATAATCATTTTCGCAATGTTACATTAGATAGCAATTTATTCAACATCACATTGCGACATAAAAAAAAAATGGGGTCTAATGATATGGTTTATAATATTAAGATTTAATATTGGGTTTACAATATTAGGGTTAATAATAATAATATTAGGTTTTATAAACTTAGGGATTAATATATTAAAATTATGTTTTAAAATATTAATCTGAGGGTTTATAATATTGAGTTTTATAATGCTATGGTCTTATAATATCAATATATTAATCATAGGGTGTATAGTCTTAGAGTTTATAATATTATTCTCATGGTTTGTAATCCTACGATTTAACATTTTAAACATAGGGTTCAATGTATTAATCTTCAGATTTATAATATTAATCCTACAGTTTACAATCGTGAGGTTTATACTTCTAGGGTTTAGTATATTAAATTTAGGGTTTATAATATTAATCATAGGCTTTTTAATATTGGGTTTTGTAATGTTAGGGTTTTATAATATCAATCTATTAATTCTAGAGTTTATATTAGTAGTCTTAGGATTTAATATGAAAAAGTTAGATTTTTGTATATTGAAATTAGCGTTTATAATCCTAGGTTTTAATATATTAAACTTAGGGTTTAATATATTAATTTTATAATTTATAATCCCAGGGATTATAATAGTAATTTGAAGGTTTATAATCCTAGGGTTTAACACATTAAACTTAAGGTTTAATATATTAATATTTGGGTTTTTAATATTAATGTTAGGGTTTATAATATTTTGTTTTATAGTGTTAGGCCTTATGATATTTGGTTTAGTATTAGGGTTTAATATTGCAACGTTGAAATGGTACAAAAATCTATCCAACATTGCATTGTGACAAACATTGTCCTAATGAGACAATCAATCTAACAATCATCGTTGCAGTGTTACATTACATTGCAATTTATTCAACATTGCATTGTGGCATTGCAAAATTGGGGCTTAATATTAGAGTTTATAATATTGGTTTTATAATATTAGGGTTTAATATTGGGTGTATAATATTGAGTTTTAAATATTGAATTTTATGATATCAGGTTTAATATTAGGGTTTAATGTTGGGATTGATATTGGGTTTAATTCTTAATATTTGAATTTAAATCTAAATGAACTAAATTCTAAATGCTTTTCTATGCCTTTTTTTTGTTCTAATTTTTGGATTACATAAATAAATCTATAACATACATTTAAAATAAATCTATAAAATAGATTTTATCATCTAAAATATATAAAAAAAATATTAACATGAATCTATAAAATAGATTTTATTATTTAAAACTAAAATTCTTACATAAATCTAGTACATATAATAGATGACACTTCTATTAAGGTTTGGTGTATTTAACACTTTAGTTAACAATATGGTTTCATTATATGCATATTTACTCCCATCTAACCCCAAATTTGGTACCATAAATAAAATACTTCAATTTTTCACTTTAAACAAAAAAAAGGGAAAACAATTTATTTATTTATGATATATTCATTTTTTTTTGTAAGAAATACATGTAATTTATTCCATTCTTAGTATCAAGTTGATATACAACATTTAGGATATATTAATAATAAAAAAATGCTTAATATTGAATTTATCTATAGAGAATTTTTTTATTCCATTAATAGCCTAGATTTGTTATGTCCTTTTCTTAATATGGAGTTGATATGTAACAATTAAATATTAATAACAATTTTTTTATTTATTATTTTTATTGTTTTATAAGAGGAATTTTTATAAGAGGATATTCTTATTATATGAGAAACACTCTATGTCATAATGTTATATTTAAAAATAATAAAATAATACTTTCAATAACGAATTAACAAAAAATTGTAATAACAAAAAAATCAATGTAAATCATAAATAAAATACTTAGATTTCCACGTTAATTTACAACCACTTTATATAGAGATAACGTAATTGAAAGTAAAGGGAAAAAGAAAAATTCACTACTTTTTATGGAGTTGAAAAATGCCATATAAAAATAATATAATTGATATTACATGATATGTAATTTATTCTATGTTTGTTTTCCATTTATTAATTAAAATAAAAATATATTAAAATATTTCAATTTCTATATTAAATAACAAAATTTTATATTAAATTTAAATAAAGAAAAGAAAAGTAAAGTAATTTAATTCAAAAAAAATATTTATATACCACATTGGTTTTAGTGGGTGTGAGTCATTATGAGCATTATCATGTTGTAATTTATTGAAATAGAGAGAGAGAGCACATTATTATTCCATTATTGTAATTCAATCTTAGTAAAAAATCAATTCTTCACTTTTGAGCTTAATTTTAAATGAACTTGATATAAAGAAATAATTTAATGGAAAGTCAAAAGAAATAAAAATTTACTTTTTAGTATGATTAAATATGATCTATAATATTTTAAATAAAATTACAAAATTAAAAGTGTAGTAGGGCCAATTTGTGTGCAAAATTCATTTATATATTGTAAAACATTGAAAACTACACAGCAATTTCACATCCCCAATTTATATACAATACTAAATAAATTATATTTTTTACAACACGATACTACTATCAAAATATATCGTTGATATATTAAGTAGATATAACACTAGCAATTGTCCCAAAAGGTACAAAGAGAGGCCGGTAGAATTATTAAATTAGAATTGTTGAATTTCTCTAGAAGAGATGTTGGTTCAAGCCTAACTAAAGAGCAATTTGAGCTGGCTAAAGTCCTTCTACTTATTTTTTATTATGGTAAAATTATATTGATAATTCATTGGTTTTACTTCCAAAAGCTTGAAGGAATTTGAAGAGCGGGTATAGAATTACTTTGTGGGATTTGTTCCCAAAATCACTTATTTGTAAATACATACTCAAAATGGTTAAATGATATTCTTATATATAATTTAACTCAGACATATAATATAAGTGTTGATCTGTGAGGCGTAGTACAGGTATCATATCACCGAAATGTGATTTTGGATTAAGTTTAATATTCTTATATATAATTTAATTCAGACATATAATATAAGTGTGTTGATTTGTGAGGCATAGTCTAGGTGTCATATCACTGAACTGGTCAAGTTGTCAATGAGGAGAATGTTGGTGCCATATGACTAGAGATCTACCTAAAACTATACAATGTTTCTAGGGGAATCTTAAGTGGTATCAAATATATCACCACTGAGGTGGTAACAACACACTTATGAGAGTAAGTCACATCAGACATGATAGTGGAGCACAATTGGGACATGAATACTTGACATGTGGATATATCATTACAGTGTTTTGAGCAAGGCAATAGAGACTTGGTGTAGGTGTGCTAGTAGGGAGATATTTGGTGCTACTATAAAGAGTACTTTAGTACATTGAGATGGAAAATTCATGGTAAGTTGTAGAAAGTTAGAAAGCTACGATTTCCACAAACTGAAAGAGAGTGTTTCTACTACTAAAAAATGCAGGATCAAAATGATGAATGATATCCAGGTACACATAAATGCATTAGAAGAGATAAGGAGGCACATGGGGACTATGAGGGAACATTCATGGCATAAGTGAGCTTGAGGGGATTTCTCAAATAATGGAGCAAGTCTACGATGATGCATGGGCAAATTGGTTGAAGCACCTAGAAAATGAGGTGGCTTCTATTGTAGCCTTGACCCTAAAGCAAAAAAACATTATTGAAAGTGGGGCTACACATAACTTCATGCAAGAGGATGTGGCTAGAGAGTTTGGATTGAAATTCAAGATAGCCCATGCATTCTTTAACCATTTTGATTTTTATCTTTCATCTTTTTTTATTTATTTTTCTAATTTATGTGAGTTGTAAAATGGTTAGCACAACTAAATTATGGAAACCTATGGCTTAAGTAATCGTCACCAAATACTCCCAAGTTACTCACACCCTTTACCTTTACACTATCTTTGTTCACTAAATACACTTTTACATTGATTTTAATTACTAATATATCTATAAATGTTGAGGAATTTGTTACATTCTTTTGATGGAAAAATCCATGAATGAAATTGTCTAAACTTGTGACTTGAGTTTTTCCTATGGAATTTCAAATTAATAACTTTTACAACATTAAATACCTAAATAAAAATACTTTCTCAAAATTTACTCTAAACCCCTTAAAGTTTATATTTTTTCTTTAAAAAACACAATTAATACAAAAATATTATTAGTAATATTATTAATCTATTTAATAAAATATTTAATAATATAAAAACTATATATTAAAAACAAAATCTTATAATCTTTAAACAATATAATCATCTCAATTTTCTTATCCCACAATCTTTGGACAACATAATCATCGATTTACTTATCCCACAATCTTTAAACAACATAATCATCCTTTGACTTTACACACTGAAATGACCTATAGCATCAATGACTTTAATATTCAAAAGCATATCATGAAAGAGACATAATATGGATTTGGTCCCCTTTTTATGTACTTTGCAGTAATGCAGATCAATTTCCAAAAATAGGAAAGACACAAGTATCTAAGCAACTTCCAGTATAGGCCAATCATGATTAGTTTTTGGTGTCAATGGTTTTAGAACAACATATTTGTGGAGCCTGAGGCATTAGACCTGAACAACATGGAAGTGAAACTATCTGTTGTAGAACATTCTAGGGATGTTATCCTCTAGGATAGAAGTTGAAGCTGTGAAAATAAAAAATGTATCATAAAGGATTATGAATATATATCTTACTCATGCTTGTAGGCTTAGCATTCATGCATCCAATGTTTACACAAGAAGACACCATTCAAGAACTCATGTAGTAGGCAAGAGAATTGAAATCAGTGAAACTCGAAGTTCATGTGTTGATATTGAAACTACTTAAAATCGTCTCAACTTAAACCCCGCACTCTAGGGGGGAAAGGTTGGAACAAAAATCTCTTCTTGTTTATCCATTTACAAATGTTGTATGTCATATGTGTTTGTGTTGCCAGGAATTAAAATCTTATGGACTAATATATCAAGACTCCTACAATTGCAACCATAGCCCAATGGTTTTGATTTGGAGACTTTTAGGTTTCAAAAGCATATACACCATATTTGTTAGGTGCCCAAGTTCTAGCCCCAATTGTGTTCCGGAAAAATAGAAAAATAGGCCTTTGAACAAAATAGGGAGCATGCTGTAGCTAATGTTCAAAAAAATTTAAGCAGCTAGTACAGACCTCCCAAGCCATGGTGAGAACATATCGGTGCCTAATAAACATAGAATTACATCAACTTGACATAAAAAAAAAAGGTTGTAGCATGGCTGCAGGCATATACACTAGCAATCAAGGCACCATGGGTATTATTTTGTTGGTCCTAGTGACACACAAAATCCTCCAAGTCAGCTCCACACACTACTTATTACACAAGTGAAAACATACCCTCATCTATACGGAGCATTACATGCAAAATGTTTCCTTAAATAAATCTTAATTTCAAGGTACTCAGTTAAATTGCCACTACATGTGTGAGAGTGCTCCTCCTTGAATTTCACTTTCTGAAAAGTGTTCTCTATTTTTCTATCTTATTGAAAGTTCAACAGTTTCTACACAAAATTTCTCTGCAAGTTTTTTCTAACAAGTAACGTTTCATTTAAGAAGGCAATGTCTACGACAAATAGCTTCAAACCTAAATAGAACAGAAGGTGCAAATTTTGACATGAAATACTGAGTCTGTCCTTTACATGCCTGCAAAGAAAATAGTACCAAGGTTTTCCTAATAACATCCTACATACATTAAGGGCATTTGGATTCTGGGGACACAAGCCTTAGCAAGGTAGAGAGTCTCTCTTTTGCCTTTGCTTCAAAACCCAACTGTAATTCCAAAAGCTTTTGCAATAGAAAGAATGGCAACTGATTTTTTTGCAACAGAAAGAGCGGCAACTGATTTTCGAGCATCATCAGATCTCTCACAATGGAATTATGGGCAACACCTATGCCAGTCAGATCTAGTATTTTCCCAAATTTATTTACGTCCATGTGAGAGTTTTGGTCACCTAACATAAAATTACAAACACTCTAGAAGGAAGGTTGCATCCAGTGCCATGATCCAGGCCAAGATTTCTTCCTTATAATCAAGAAACTTGTGATAACTATTCTGGATTTGCCATTCATGCTTCTTAAACTCCTCCACAACCATGGACTCAAAATTTTGTCCGCTGATTATTTTCTGAAATCTTTGAGCAGCTGCTACTTTATAACGCTCCATGTCATAGAGCTCAAATCTCGAGCGGTGATAGGGACCAATAGATACCGATTGAGGAGTGTATGTTCCAGGCTTCACAGCCAATAACTCCTTGGGCACATTAAACACAGACACACACAACTCCTTCAATTCTTCTTCTTGCCGTTGTAGATCCAGACTTCCCTTGATTCCTCCATGTTCAATGCCATAAACTCCACTAAGAATTCAAACAAACTCTCCAAGAACTCTAGCATAAAAACAAACTCTCTGAGCACTATGGTCTGGCGTAAAAAAAAAAACTCTTCGAGCGTGGTGTAAAAATGTAATAATGGGGCAGGCACAGATGTCATGTCTAAACTGAAAAACTTTCGTCCTCTTGTTATGAAAAACCAACGGCGAGAGTTGTTTTTGAATCCTCATTTCCATTAAAAAAAAATAGTGTGCCACAAGTCAATCAGATTAGAGTATGCCACATGTCAATTAGAAAATAGAAGTGTTGACGACTGAACTGATTCAATATGAAGGCTTATCGGCCTAAATATCACTATTAAAAAAAACGTAAATAATAATATTCATGCTTTGAATCACCACGAAAATTCGCTCATCACTGATGGGAAATTTAAAACACTTTAAAAGAGTGTATAATA
>APFE030824354.1:1062-19841 GCA_000404065.3 Pinus taeda | reverse complement strand
AAGGAGATTTGAGCCAGTGATTGATTCAGATATGAGCTGTATTGTGTGTAACAGAGGTGGAGATACTTGTGAGAAGTATTATGCTGTGTAATGTTACATGACTCAATCATTAATATACAGATAGTTGGGGTTTCTAGCAAGATGCTTTCCCCGGGATACATACTGTGTTAATGTGTGAATGCTCTTGATGTTTTATTGTTATTGATGCTGCTATATTGATGATCAACGAAGAGGAGCTTATGTATTGTGTATGTTTTCCGCAATAGTACATGATCAGGATAATCTCTGTTGAATATGTGTTAAATTATTCAAAATTTCTACAGAGGTCATCTTTGATTAATGAAGAAAAGATGATTTGACCCACCTTCTACCCCTTGGTATATAAATTTTAGTCTTGGAAAATAGGGGCATTTTTCTATTGAATGATTTTCTTCACAAACTAGGGAAACTTCCATGACATTCAATGGGCACTCCTTCCTAGGATGTCTTTTGGTGCATATAGGGAAAAAAATAGCTAATTCCTTATGTGCTTCCTCCTACTTTATTTTTATTTTCATGGTTTCCATTTTCAATGAAAAGGTATGCAAAATTTCACTCTTGAAATCGTCCAACATGTTCGTGTTGACACCTAATCTTTGGGATTAGGTAAATCCTTGTAAAGTATTGTAAATAGAAAATAAAGAGAATTGGATATGAAGATACACTAGGAGATGAAGCCCAAGAGTCTCTCCCTCATCTTTCTAAACTAAAACCATGCCAATGATGACATCGGATGTAGCTAAATACAAAACTAAAAATCGATGATAAATGGGCAGATGCAAAAATAGTGTATGTGTCAACATGTGTTTGAGTGCATGAAAAGATTTTCGAGCAACTTCATCCCATGTAAATGAGATGCCTTTTTTCAATAGTTGAGTAAAACCTCTAGTTAGATAATCATAATTCGGGATGAATCGATATAAAAATTTCGCCTTCCCTTGCAAACTTTGGAGTTGGTGTAAGTTGTAAGGAGGATGCAAATTTAGAATAGCCTCTATCTTAAGTGAATCGACACAAATGCCTTATTTTGATACAAAAAATCCCAGTAATTGACTGGATTGAACATAAAAAACAAATTTGTGAGGATTCAAGCATGTATGGTAATGTCAACTATCTCTCAAATGCATTGGATGATCTTCCTGTTTCAATGAATCAACACATAAATCATCCAAATAGGATTCTACAATATGCTTGATAACGTGAAAAGCATAAGACATGGTCCATTGAAAGGTCCCGCCAACATTATTTAATCCAAATGGGATTTTCCATTAAGCAAAAGTTCCCCATGGACAAATGAATCTGGTTTTACGCTGATCAACAAGGAGTATGTTGGTTGGTTGTATCCGAAAATCCATCCATAAAATAAAATATTTCATTACTGGCACAATCGTTAATGATTTGGTTGATATGGGGGGTAGGATAGTTGTCTTTGGGACAAGATTTATTAATATCCCTATAATATATGCATACTCTGATGGTCCATTGATTTTTATTAACATGAACAACATTGGAAACCTAATCAGTCAAGGGAACGGGATAGATAAAACATACTTTAAGTATTTTTTCAACCTCATCTTTGATAGCAATAACCTTTTATGGATGCATTGGACTTAATATTTTCCTAATAGGTTTATCATCCAGGTAAGTATTAATTTTGTGAAAAACAATACTTGAGTCAATTCTTGACATTTCCTCATATGACCAGGCAAAAATGTCATGAAATTCTTGAAATAAGGCTTTGTACATTTGAATTTCTTCAAGTGAGCATGATGCACCTATGTGAGTGTTCTCGATAATTCCAGATCTGACTGAGATATTAATTGGGATGCTTGTAGATATATTCCCTCAGTTCTTTTCAGATTCATATTGAAGGATTGACATAGGGAATTCAAGATTATCTACGATTTTAGGTGAAAATATGGTAGAAAAATCATTCTTGATTTTCTCAAGGTTGGGAAGAAAAGATGAACGATGATGATAATCGTCCCATGGAATTTCATCCAAAGTCATGATTTCCATGATACTTTCATATGTTGGAAACATATATTTGAAACCATCAGGGAATGATATTAGTTCTAACCAAGATAATTGAGAATAATCATCAGTGATCACATTCACTTGATCAATTTCAAAGGGTGGTGGATCAAAAAACGTTTGAACTGCCTGATAAGCTAATTCAAATGGGCATAAAGGAATCTCGTTGCCATACAAGTTCATTTCAGATTCTAAAGGAACAATCCAAGGATTAGAAGATTCCATAGTGTTTGATGAGATCATATTAACCTAGGAAAAAGTAGAAGACAAGTTCGGTGGAGGGAGTGCAAAAGTTCCCATCAATGATGAATCCTTAAGAAAACCAACACTAATATTTTCATCGGGAGTAATCGTGTTCCCCACAAAATGTACACTACTTGTAGAGTTAGGGTCAGTATAATAAGATAATTGGTCTACTTTTATTATTTTACCTTGATTAGGAAATATTATCATGCGGAAAAGTGATGAGACCAATGTTGATTAGGTGCTCAAAATTAGGCTCAAAAATCAAAGTGTCGGAATCTTGATAAACTTAGCTTCAGATAGAAGAGCTCATCATTTTGATTCCAATGGTGTGAATGACACTCAAATTCAAGCTCATATGAAGAAGTTAGAGAAAGTCAAAGGTCACGTTTGATTTGCTCACATGACAAGCTTAGATGATGTGGCAAGTTCCATCAGTGAATCAGGAGGCACTAAGTGGAAAGCTGCAATTGATCCCTGCATTTTTCATATCGCACACTAGTGAAGGGAGGTGTTAAAGAATCGGTCACCGATAGATACTAGGTTGTGATGTGATCGCACATTTCACGAGAAACTATAGAATCAACCCTGACAGGTTTAGGTTGTGATGCGATATCACAATCGCAAATTCCAACACAGTGTAAAGTGTCGCATATAAAAGAACCTGGTACTCCACTGACTCTAAAAGGATCCTGGACGTGATACATTTATAAGCTTCAGTTAAGAGTTCCGTCGGGTCGGTCGAATCGCAATCACATATCGCCCACTTGGTTCACAGTCCATAAGACAGTAGGACTCCACTGATTGTGATTTGCGATGGACAGTGGGTGCCGATGGATAATGGCCCGCCAAACGGAAAAATCCTCGCTCGGTTAGTTGATTTTTGGAGCGAAATTGTGGGTTCCTGTCAGATGTGGAGCAATTTGTGGAGCGAATAATGGGAAAACAAGAGGAAGTCATAACATCTTCAGTTTTCCACCAAATTGCTTGCAAAATAGGCTAGATAGCCATTTTTGGAATTTTTGAACTCATTGGAGCAGGGTTCAGAAGCATTTGAGCATTGTAAACACAATTCTTTTACACTTTTGAGCATATTAGAGAAGCCCAAGCCATTGGAAGCTGGACCAAGGAGACGTAGCCTAGGAGGGGTCAAATCCTTTACCATGTGCTAGTTGTAATGGGTTTTTGATGATGTTCTATACATGTTTATGCTGATGTTCAGTTTTTGGTTTATGTTAAATTTCTCATAAAATTAACATAAAAACTCTTCATTTCAATTGCAAAAATTGATGAATCCTTAAGCACGATGAAAGCATTTTGTTTAGAATTGGAGGAAGATCTTAGCACTGGAAACTAATATTCTAAATTAGATCAAATTTGGTATCATAGCACTAGGTTTTGTTTTGTGAAAAAAGGATTTAATTGTTTGCAATTTTATGTCATGTTTTCAAGGTTAAAACTCAAAAGAGGTGAAGGAAATTTGGTTGGAAGCCCTGAAGTTGGGTCAAGGGGAAGAAGAGCAAGGTTGCCACAATCTCCAAAACCAGTTTAGCCTCAAGTTGCAGTTTAGACTCCAAAGATCATGTCTCATGAAGGAGAACCTACAAACATGAAGGAAGATGAGAAGACCTTCATAAAGGCTTTCTTTGATATGACAGAGATGTTGAAGGTCCTCTATGAGGAGAGGAATAGCAGGTTGCAAGGAGAAAGTTCCAAACCTCCCAAAGGAGAAGGATCTTCAGGAGGAGGTAATGGAAAAGGAGGTAATGGGAATGGAGACAAACTTCCACCCTCTCCACCATCTTCTTCATCTTCTTCTTCACAAGCATATTTACACTCTTCCACTAATACAAACCTTACTCATACTCATCATCATTATTCAAAAGGAACTGCTAAATCACCTTTTTTAAAAATTGATGTTAAATTTGAGCTACCTATGTATAATGGTGAAGTGAATGCAAAGAATCTTGATAATTGGATTCATTCCACATCATAAAGCGTATCCAGTTGGATGGGTATGTGAAAAATACAATTGCAAGTTACGAGAAAGTGTAAACTGAAATTCACAATCACTGCAAAATTCATAGATGAAGTGGATCTTGACATTGTGTTGTTAGATATCTGTAGCATTGTTTTGGACAACCCATACCTTTATGACAGAAAAGTTATTTTCCATCAACATGAAAACAAATATCACATATTCAAAAATGGAGTAGAATATATTATGAGAGCTCACAACAACAAAAAAAATCTTTCAATTGTTAATGCAGGGCACATGAAAATATTGGTGAATTCGAGCAAGAATTTATGCTTCTCATGATCAAACCCGTGAATGATGTTGATAATGAAGCTTTTAAAGGTTGTGATTCAAATTTGAAATCTGATTTGGTTGACACTGTTAACCAATATGATGAAATGTTTCAACAATCAAAGGGATTACCTCCCGAGAGGGGAATCCAACCTGAGTTACATTTGCAAAAAAAGTGTCTTCTTCCTAACATTTGCATATACAGGATATCAGTAATGGAAAGCACAAAAATTAAGATGCAAATCCAGGGATTGTTGAATAAAAGGATCATTCGGCCTACTCCTTTACCGTGTGGTGCACCTCTTGTTTTGGCGCTCGAGAAGAATGGTAAACATTTAGTTGAATAAGATTCAGGAAGTGGTTTTCATCAAAGTAGATTTTTTGAAGGAGATATATGGAAGATGACATTTAAAACCAAGCAAGGTTTGTTTGAATGGCTTGTTATGCTTTTCAGTCTTTTCCATGTTCCTACTACTTTTACGCATATGAAGAAAGATGTGTTGAATCCATTTCTAGATAGGATAGTCTATTTAAATGAAATTTTCATTTTTAGAAAATTTCATTATGAACATGTCATGTGTGAGAAAATAATACTTGATGTCGTATGTCAAGAACATTTGTTTATGAAGATGTCAAAGTATATGTTGGATAAAACTTCTTTGATGTATTTGAGCCATGAAATTGGTTCTTCCAAGTGTGTTTAGGTTCCCAAAGGCTTTTTGGCAGTCTGTGTGGGATGTGGAGAAGGTGAGATGAAGCTAGACCTCTCCAAGATTGAATTCGTAACAGTCTATGGTGGTATTGACTCCATTCCTGCAGACACAGGTGAAGAAATTATACATTCATGTGAAGCCACAAACGCCTTTTCTCTGCTCACAATTTCCACATGCAGGCTCAAGATAGTCATTTGGATAAGAAGGTTTTTGGGAATAACCCAACATTGGAGGAAAGATTTTGTTAATTTTTCTTCTATTGTAGTTCATTTTCATTCGTTGGAAGTTGTGCAAAAGGTCTTCCAGTGGGGAGGTAAACAACGAGAGGCATTTGATATTTTAAAACAAAATATCGGTGCAATTCCAATACTTGCACTTCCAAACTTGAGAAAATCATTTAAGTTTTAGGTTATTGTATGTGACTATGCCATTGGCACAATTTGTTTGCAATATGGTAAGCCTATTTCTTTAAATTTATAAATTTTCAATGATAAAGTGTTTAAGTTGTAGCAACAAAGGCATTTCCATTGGATGGGTTTTCTTATACTATTCCACTCAGTCAAAAGGTATAAGAAAGGTATATGTGACAAGTTTGTTGATGTAATTTCTAGGCCTATAGTTTGTATAACTACTTTCCTCAAGCATCATTTTGTTTTACATGAAAGTTATGTTCAAAAAAATACATACTTTCAAGATGTATATTCAAGCTTGAGTCAAAGGAATCAAGTGGAGGAATTTGTTTACCATTTGCATCATAATGTATTGTATAATTTTGGTAAGAAGGATGTTTCTACTTACAGTAACATGGACAAGGCCAAAGAGTTCATTGAACGACTCCAAATGGTACATTAAATAGCGCAAGAACAACTTGAAAAGGTTAAAGGCAAGTACATAGAAAGGCACGACAAGAATCATGGAGATCATAAGTTCCAATTCAGTGATCAATGGATCGATATTAGAAATGTAAGGGAACTGTACCCTCACTTTCTAGTCAATTGAAAGTCATATTTTGGGGTCCAAAAGACTTTTAGTGGGGAGGAGTGATCAGGTGCTCAAAATTAGGCTCAAAAATCAAAGTGTTAGAATCTTGATAAAATTAGCTTCAAATTAAAGAACTCATCATTTTGATTTCAACAGTGTGAACGACATTCAAATCCAAGCTCATATGAAGAAGTTAGAACAAGTCAAAGTTCAAGTTTGACTTGCTCACATGGCAGGATTGGATGATGTGGCAGGTTCCATCAGCAAATCGGGAGGCACCAAGTGGTAGTCTGCCATTGGTCCCTGCATTTTGCAAATCACACATCGATAAAGGGAGGTGTTACAGAATCGGTCCCCGATAGGTATCGAGTTGTGATGCGATCGCACATTTCGCATGACACTACAAAATCAACCCCGACAGGTTTGGGTTGTGATGTGATATCACAATCGCAAATCACAACATGGTGCAAAGTCCCAGATATACAAGACCCTGGTACTCCACTAATTGTGAAAGGGTCCTGGACACGATACATTTATAAGCTCCAGTTAAGAGTTTTGTCGGGTTGGTCGAATCACAATCACATATCGCCCGCCTGTTTCACAGTCCATAAGACCGCAGGGCTCCACCGATTGCGATTTGCGATGGATATTGGGTGCTAACATATTATGGCCCACCACGCAAAAAAATTCTCGTCGAGTTAGCGTATTTTTGGAGTGAAATTGTGGGTTCCTATCGGATGTGGAGCAATTTGTGGAGGGAATAATGGGAAAACAAGGGGAAGTCATACCTTCTTCAGTTTTCCACCAAATGGCTTGCAAAAAGAGGCTAAATAGCCATTTTTTGACATTTTGAAATGATTGGAGTAGGTTTAAGAAGAATTTGAGCATTGTAAACACAATAGTTTTACACTTTTGAGCATAATAGAGAGGCCTAAACCATTGGAAGCTGGACCAAGGAGACATAGCCCAAGGGGGGTTGAACTAGTTTATCATGTGCTTGTTGTAATGTGTTTTTGATAATGTTCTGTACGTGTATATGATGTTGTTCTATTTTTGGTTTATGTTAAATTGCTCATAAAATTAACATAAAAACTCTTCATTTCACTTGCAAAAATTGATGAATCCTTAAGCACAATGAAAGCATTTTGTTTATAATAGGAGGAATATTTTAGCACTGCAAACTAAGATTCTAAATCAGATCAACTACAAACATAACATAAGTCCAACTTCAACTTAGTAAAAGGTTGTAATTGAGTTGGGCATCAACAAATTCTACTTCGATTACAACTGTCTTACCTTTTAACTCTATTGGTAGATCATTTAAGATCCCGTAAGGACAAAAATCTCTTCCATCAAAAGCTTTCAGAGTGGTAGGAGATTTATTGATAGTTGGAGAACCCAAATATTTCCAACAAACAATAAACATGATACATGTAGAGGTTCCTTCGTCAATTATTGTATGAAACACTCGTCTGGTTTTGACAAAAACTGGTATTTGGTATGCTAGTTGATGTGGGTGTCTAGGTATATGAATTTCAAGATAGAAGATGATAATATTAGAATCTCGAGATAAATTTATCCAATAGATGAAAAAAGTAACTTTCTTTGTGTTGGACATGTTTACAGCACTTCAAGAGTTGACATTGCTAAAGGAGACATTGCTAGGTCTTCAACAATGTTGTAGTTCTGAGCAGCTCTAGAATGTGGGTTAAAAGATAATTTTCAAACAACACCTTTGGGAGGTAGTCGAATCACCATGTCAAAGTTTGGTTTCTCAATCTGTAATGGTTCAGAAGGAGAAGGAATTGAAGTGGAAGGTTGACTAGTTGAATTAGCATCGTTTCCATTCGCTATATGACCCATAGATCCATAATCCTTAGGTCTTGTTGCTACCATAACTTGAAAAGATATCATCATGATATTTGTCGAAGTGGAAGAAGAGGATGGATTATGTGAAACCATTTTACTGTCTTGAGAAGGGAAAGGATCTTTCAAAAAAACAAGAGTAGGAGAACCTTTTATAAATTTACTAACCTCTGCTCGATGTGGGCATTCCTTTGTATAATGATATTCATTATAGATCAGACAAGGATAATAATGTTTCTTCTTCTTGTCCGAAGGTTCATTTTTTATTGGTTTCTCCTTTTGAGAAGAATTTTTCTTTGGTTTATCTTTCACCTTGTTTTTACCTCAGGATGGTTGATTCTTTCTAGTAGAGGATTCTGCGACATTAATTTCATAAGTAATTTCTGGAGAAGGGTTTTTCGTGGGTGAATCTTGTATAGCTAAAGTCTGCGTGTTTTTAGAATTATTTTTTTTACCCTTTGAATGATGGCTAACATAACCAATTACACCATCAACAATGTGAGATCCTGTAGGAGTTGAGTGTGGTTGATGTGAAATTATTGGGTGAGGTAGATTTGGAATTTTCTTGTACAAAGTGCCAAATTATGTATAGGCAAGGTCTAGGTACTAGGAACGAGAAATTACCTGCTCTTCTATTACAACACCTCCTTTGTAAACATCCTTGGTAATATCAGGAAGTACAATTTAGTGAACCATTAAGCCAATATTTGATTTGGAGTATAAATTGGACTAAACGATGCCTACGTCTCCATTCATGTATATGATCCGAAATGTAAGTAGATGTCGATTGTTTTAATGAAGTCAAAATTTCAGTACTAGTGTCATATCGAATTGGTCAAAAATGAAAATGTGTCAAAAATGTTGTTGCTAAAGAGTTGAAATTATGGAAAGAGGCACGTGGTAACTCAATGTACCATTTTGCTGCTAAATCAATTAAAGTTTGTTGGAAAAGGTGTAATCTGATAGAATCATCAATCAATGAATTCGACACATACCAAAGATGATATGTCATACTGTGATTTGATGGGCCCTCTCCTAATTTACCTTCAAACTTCGGCATATCACTTGGTAACTTAATAGGAATTACCGACCAAAATGGATAATAATAAATAGGATCATTTGTGAGCCAGGATAAATATGGAAAATCTAAAGTTGCGATAAATGGTAATTTTCGGTTAAAGTCCTATTGTGGATATTGATAATCTTGAGGGTTAAGTCCAACCCTTGGAGGAGGATACCCAAGATATCCTAGAATAGCTTATGCGGTTGGTATTTGCTTTCCTCCACAGTAGCTAGGGTGAGATATACTAGGATGCGATTGAAATGGAATTTGAAAAGTATGATCAGGGTATGGTTGACTCTGAAAAGGTGGGCTCTAAACCATTTGAAACAAGTAGTATTTCCCCTATAAAGGTTGACTTTGCCAAGGTTTACCTTGAAAAAACTGACTTTGAAAAGGCTGGCCTTGAAAATCTTGACCTTGATATGGTGTTTGCACCATCCCTATACTAGGTTGTCTAATAGGAATCTCTGTTGTACATTGGAAGGTAGGAACAATTTGATAAGAAAATGCTTGAGGGATAGCCTATGTAGGTTGTTGAACCGGTATTTTAGGCATAACTTGGACAGTCGTTTGTGATGTTGCTGGGATAAGTGTTTGAGGTGAACATGGAACTTGTTGTTGAACATATGTTTGAACAATAGACTGAACATGTGTTTGAGGAATACCCTAAATAGGTTGTTGAACAAGTGTTTATGGATTTCCTTGGACATGTTGTTGAACAGGTTTTTGCGGAATCCCCTAGACAAGTTTCTGGACAGGGTATTGAAAAAATTTGAATAGGTGTTTGTGGATTATCCAGTAGGTTAAACATATTGATAAATTGACACTTGTGGAGAAACTTGAATAGGTTGTTGAGCAAAAGCGGGGTTCAAAATAGTATTCATCCCTAGGTAAGGAGCACCAATCAATGGTTGAGACACAATAGGTTTACTTGGATAGACTTGAGGTACCTGACCAAAATTTTCATAAGTTCTAGTAAAATGTTTTCCTCCAATTGTAGGATATGACCCAATAATAGGTTGTCCTCCAAGTGGAAGATATGGTGCTTTCCCCCTTAGGCGGATAATAAACACCAGTTGGGGTTACTTGAGGATAACCTAAATTACCAGATACCATATTAACATATTGGTCTGATGCCAAAGGTACTTTAGGCATGTAATTGATGCTCTGAATAGTAGAGGTAGATAAACCAGTTGACCATGTAGAAACTTTAGGGGGAGGAGTGGCTCCTGAAAATTTTCCAGAAATTGACTGGTATCCAGCAGGAACTAAAGGACCACCATATAATAATGACTTCAGAGAGCTCATATACATAGAGGTATTAGTGGTTTGACTCTTAGGAGGAATTTCTGACATGTTTCATCATAGTGAAAAGTAGAAAGGAGTGCGATAACGTGGAAGACCATGACCCAAAGAGTTCATGGGGATAAAATACCAAGGATCTAGTTGGAAAGGATCAAAAGGAAGTTTTAGAAAAACTATTGGTTCACCAGTAGTAATAGGAGTACATGGTGATTCTTCCTTCTCTTCTCCAGTGATATATTCAATACTTATAAGATCAAGAGTAGACCAGATGTGATTATAATCCTCCTTTGAGTTGAAGGTGGTGTAGGAGTAGGGGCTATAATAGCTGAAGGTGATTTAGGTTCAGATATGTCAGATTCAAGTTCTTCAACGTTTGGTTCAGTTAGTTCTCTGTCTGAAATTTATTCGGTATCGGATTCTCTTTGAATAATTTTGGTAACTTCTAGCCTAGATTGAACCAATCTTGTTTCTATTTCATGAGGTTGAAGCACTTCAGTTTCTACTGTCTCATATTTTACAATTGTAGATGTCTCAGGTTGATCTGAGGTCCCGGATCCTGTTGATTTCGAATTCTCAACTTTGATCTTCTCCAATTAACCAGGTGTGTACTCAGGGGGTAAACCATGCATTCTACGTGAATGTCTCGGTGAATCAACCACGATTAATTTTTATTAAAGCGTATTCCAATTTTATTTAATCAAATAAATAACAAAAATAAAAAAGGGGTAACTAGGTATCAAGGATTACTAAGCCACTGTGAACTACAACTTACCATCTTGGAAAACCAAGGGCTTATGTGCGGGCAAGAAATCTCCCTGAATGTTGTGTTTGGTGTATCAAAAATGAAAAAGCGAACGACTTGGTTACTTATGGATGTTGTGCAACCTAGAAGGGGGCCCCAAAAATATACTCGAGGTACATGGAGGTGCAATCGTTGTTAGCATTGTCTAATGTGAGCTTGTATGATAGGAAGCATCCCCATATAATTTTCATACGTGGAACATCGTTTGATATACCCCAAGGTATGTGAAAAACGTTCCCATATACTTACGTACGTGGAATACTGACTACTTGCTAAATGTTATGCACACAAATAATGACAACTGCTATGTTTATAGACATAGTATCATGTCTTCTAACCTAGAACCACTATCTTTGGTTGATTAAAAATTTGTTTAATTTTACAGTTCCTTTTTTATTAAGTTGATTTAGAGATGTGGTGTAAATGATATTATTTTTTGTTTCCAACTGTAATGCAACAAATATGCAAAAAATGAGCCTTTCATTTTAATGAATTTCTAATTATGGTAAAGAAAGAATCTTTTCAAATTTTCAAAGAAAATGAAAAACTTCTAATTTCACCATATCCTTTTTCATGAATGCAAATTTTCAATTTCGAATGACCCAAATGCAGAAATTAACCTTTAATATTTCAATTCGCCTAATAACTCAAAAACCATGAAACTTTCCTTTAACATACAATCACTCAAAAATTTCAAAATGCATAAGGAAATCAATCAAATCCTTAAAATGCATTTCTTCAAATGAACGCTATGAATTTAACGTTATCTAAAGTACAATTTTGAAAAACTTCAACATTGAAAGAAGAATAGCTTTTCATTTCAAGTTCAACAAAAGAAGTAATTTCATAAAAAATACTTATTCTCGAAAAACACTACTTTTCATTAACAAAATAATATTTCACAAACAGGTAAAATAAACACTAAATCTGATTTGTTTGAGAGAAGAAAGACAGAAAGGAAAAAAATCAAGAACCAATCCTTCTTTTGATGATCTACAAAACATCAGACAAAGCCTTTACCCTAATTCATGGAAACAATATTTTTTCAAGAAGACTCTTTCACAACACTTGATCGAATTGACAAAGACTTTCTGAAGATGCAAAAAAGTGTAATCAAGCATAAAAAACAAAAGTTCGTGGACTTAGTGAAAGGAAAACTCAAATTTTCAAAAATTTCATGTATGTGCATAGGCAAACAATTCGATCCAGTGCACATACACATTGCTTCTAAGGGCCAAGTGTGCAAATATGCACTCTGTTGCTAAAGATAAAATGCGCAGTCTAAGAAATTTTTATAAAAAATAAAAATAAAACCAAACAATTCACAAAATTGAATTTTTTATATTTTTCAAACACTCAGATAAGGCTATGAGAAAAGGTTCAAGAAATCAAACAAGGAAATGATGAAGAATGAGACGTTCCCCAGTATAGTCACCAATTTGTTATAACAGACTAATCCTTCTTGCGGACAAGAAGGATCTGTTGAGAGATGACAATAATAAATTCCAGTTTAATTTGTCCTCCAATTAAATTGAGAATTAAAATTGAATTATATTCTTATAGAAGCTTGTAAGTAGTTAATTAGGTTTAATTAACTTAATTGTCTTAGTAATTTCAAGTTAGAAGTCTTTCTGAAGTCATGTATATGTTCTCCCTAATTTTTAGGGGCATGGGATGAGTTTAATTGTGAGTTTTAATTAGATCACTCAATTTATTGAGTTATGTTCAGTTAAATTAGTTCCAATTTGTTTGTGAAACTAATAGAGAGTTAACAGTCATTTGATGCACTGGTGCATCCACAAGTGTCACTCTAGTTAACTGAATATTACCGAAACTCATGCATGTTGATTCTGAGAAAGACCCAATTGAGACTAGAGTACAAGGACAATGTACTATCAGTTGTATGATTTACTAAGTTGTATAGATCATGCATGCAATTAGAGAAGAACTTATGTTTGGATTGCACAGTTTTGGAAGCATGAATTTCCTTTAAATACATGCTATTCATCCTAGGAATTACACAAGAGATTAGGGGCTTGGAGAGATGATGAATAGGCTAAGCATTTGGCTTGAGCTAGCTTGTGAGCTAAGAGAGTTGAGCATACTTGTGTAGAATTGTTCTAGTGAGAACAAGATTTGTACCTTCCCTCATATTTCTAATATATGCAATATAGATAGTGGGGTTTTGAGTAGTGGCTTTCCCTAGATACATCTTGTGTTATGTGCCATTGATTTATCTTATTCTTGCTATTATTGTTTTCATCAATATATTGGCTTCCAAAGGTTGAAAGTAGAAGTAGAGTCTTGTCCTATGCTTTAGTAAATTGCATGAGCTTGTGAATCTACAGGATTTTCTACAGGATCTCGCTAGATTTCCAACAAAACAGAGTAAAAAACATCAAAAGAATTGCTACATTTCTTAGCCCCTAACTGAAACATGAAACATGTAGTACGTGAAGAATCACTTACCTATTAGCAATGTTCTTGTAGAAGTCCTTTCAGTGCTTTCCATAGCCAGCTTTTCCTTTGAGGCTTTCCCAATGCTTTCCACAACTTTTCCATGATGCTCCAAAGGGATCCACATCGAAAAAAACATTCAAAGGGATCAAAGAATATCGCATATAAAATAAAAGGTAAATGAAATCCCTAACTTAACATACAACATATAGTTGAATCAATAATCAGTTATAAACCATGGGAGTGACAAAAGAATGTCACAAATAATATCAAAATAGACACAATTAGGAAAGAATAACTACTTTGTATTGAATTCAAAGGAGAATAAGCTTACAACCTGGTTTCCTAGATGTCACAAGCCTCATCCAATGGTATTTAATCTTCTATTTAGATGACAAGCCTTTTAGCCCTATTTCAGCAACACAGGTTTACCTTCACTGGTCCTCCTTAACGCTTTGGTCTGTGTTTGATTTATAAGCAAAGAGGAGGAGGTTTGAGATCCTCTTATCAAGGGATGAGATCCTCAAAAGGAGGGATTATGGCTCCACAAAGAGATGGGATTAAGTCCATGAACAAAGGGATTAGGCGTGAGTAAGTGTAAGATCAAAGCTTTCAGTTGGAAATATTCACCCAACAAAGCTTCTAGAATTTACTTTTAATTTTAGTTTCGTTGAGTCATCTGCATAATTCATAGTGGAAGATAGAGCACAAATTTGTGTTGGATTTAATGGTCAATTCTACATATGCACATAATCTGGCTAGAGAACTGCGTAGGTAATCAAAAAAAGGTTTTTGGACCATGTAATCCATAATTATCATTCTCTCTAAGATTGTTTAGCTTCTACCCTTACAAGGGAATGCTTTGGAACACTTTGATGGATAGCAAAAGATCTAGATTAACGATCATTTTCCTGATGGTGGCAAAATGACATGTAACACCATCAAGGTCAAGTTGAACATCAAAGACCCAATTTTATGTCATTTGGTTCTCCATCTATGCAACATCAAATGTGTTCGGAGCTCCGCTTATAAATACCAACATCAGTGACAGTCGAATGTTAAAAATAGCTAATTACTCCAACATGAAGAGTTGGCTAAATTTAGAGAGTTAGTTAACTAAGTCAAGTTGAGTCAAGTTGAGTTAAGTCTTATCTTTGGTAAAGTCGAATTTAGTGTGTGGTTGCATGTGAAATTATTTTAGGTGAGTTGCTAGTCGGAAAAAGTTTAAATACCCCTCACCGAGTTGATTGTAATCATCATTTTTTGTGTGATCAATTGAAGAGCTGCAACTCGTGTTATTGCACATGTGAATTTTTTGTGTTATTTTGTGCCTTACCTCCTCTACCTTTCCAACAAATTGGTATCAAAGTTGAGGATGGATCACAAAATCCATGGACCCAACAAAGCCAATAAAGAAGAGGGCTAAGTGAAAAAGCTCAATGATTTTTTTAAAAATTTGAAATTTGAAATTGTCAGATAATTAAGGTGCGTTGCAAAATTGTCGCATAGTTAAGGTACATTGACCGGTGCACATTCCCTCTATTTTAAATTGTGTTGAAATAGAGAAAACTTATGTTTTCTGATTTTTGGGCCATTCAACGCATGTCTTCCCTATCGAAACTTGTGTTGATCCCGTGAGATATTAATACATCAAAGAGCCGCGTATGTTTCTGTTGGACACCTAATCCTTAATGGGTTAGTGTGGAAGCCGAATGGACAAAAGGAGTCCAAGAGACCTTGGGATGTGGAACCCAACGGTCGCATATTGTAATATAAATGTAAATCATTTGTTAATAAAAAGGGTACTCTCCTGATTATCTTTCATATTGTTTTTGCTGCCCATGTGTGTTTAACATGGTATCAGAGCAGGCGTATTCCTACCCTACATAATTAATTTGAGCCATTTGTTTTATTGCTTTTCTGTGCAAGTTAGTTATGCATTTCATGAATTTTTTATTAGCCATATTTTAGTTGCATTCTCTGCGCACAATTCCCCAAATAGAAAATTCTGACATACCTCACGCTCTGACGCTTCCACTGGCCTGAACGCATCATTATTCTCCTGCTCTGATGCTTCCACTGGCCTGAAAGCTGCTCCTGTAGTTGCTCCACCTGCATACAAAACGCTGCTCTTTGCATACAAAATGCTCCTTTTTGTCTATTAATCACCTGTGATTCTCTATTATTATCTGATATTATTCTACGCTACTCCTGTCGCTGCTCCACCTTCAGGAGCCTCCGAGAAGGTCGCCATTAATTAATGTAATTGATACTTTGTGCAATGGCATCCTCCTCCTCTCAGTTAGTGTCGTGTCATGCTTGTTCTTGTATTTTGCATTGCATTATGTAATGCTGGTCAAAACATAGCTTCATGTCATGCTTGTTCTTGTATTTTGCATTGCGTTATGTAATGCTGGTCAAAACATTGGTTCAAGTCAAATTGTGTTAGGACTGTGGTGCGAGTTGTATGTTAAAACTCTGGTGTTGTAATAAGACTGAAATGCATCCTTGTTAATACGCTTCCTCTATTGTTCATTACGCCCTCAGGTGTAATATCGCTCGACAGTCACGGTTAATGATGTAGTTTCTGGTATCTACGATTAATACTCTCCTACGGTTTACTTCATGCATAGTTCATATCCAACCACGTTGGAATATTCTCCCCGTAAGTCACGACGGTGTTAAAATCTCTGCTGCCATCAATATATGATACAAGTGTACAACAATTCTGGAAATTCCGTCGCAGATTCAAAAAAAAAAAAAATACAGTAGTTTCCATGTTGAAATGCTGCACCCATATTTTGCAACCCAAAATCGAAGCCTTATACAACCTTAATGAGTCTTTGTGTCGATTACAAGAAGTCTACCGCTTCCAAATTCCATCCCGTGGAAATCTTGCCGTCAAAGGACATGTCTTGGCTCACAAAATCTCTGTTCATATAATATTGTAGCTCGCTTGCTTCACAAGCTCGTGAAACAAGTCGTTTGAATCTCCATAGTGCTCTTCTACCCATGTGAACTGGTGGTATCGTTGGAACTGTGATAGTGTGTAGAGAAGGGTGCGTATTACCGTTGAAGTATTGTTAGCTGAGCCATGGCTGAAGACTGAAACTTCAGTAACTGGTATGTAGAAAATGCGTTAAGTTCTATGCTTGTACGTTGTTTAACATAACTCCTGTGTGAAGGACAACTCCATGCTTGAAGAAGGCCATCAGAGCCCATCTACTCCACGGTGGTGGCAGCGGAAATGTTTGCAAGAATCAAGTAAAAAAAAATCCGCAGAGGGTCCGGCCCTCTCTCATCAGATGAGTGTGATCGTTTCCTGGAAACGAGCCTCGGTCTCCATACCTCAGTGTGATATATTTCCATACAACGTATTATATTTCCATACAACGTGTTATATTCGTGATATATTTCCATACAACGTATTATATTTCCATACAACGTGTTATATTTGTGATATATTTCCATACAACGATGAGCTACTGGCGACGCAGAGCGCTGGGCTTTGGGCTGTCATTGTAAAGACATTCCAGAACTTCCACCTGCTCTGCTATATACCGAATGTACTTGCCCGCTTCCATTCCAAAAGATTGTGTTGTGGTGATAGTCGGGAGACGACTTGCCTCCTTGTGCTATTTCTCTCTACATCTTCGATTCTGGAACCAGACTTTGATTTGCTTCATGCTGTTGGTATTTCGGAGAAGTTAAGCAACAACATCAGGATCCTTGATTGGCTTTTCTATTTGGTGTTCTGCAGGAGAAGTTATTGAATGAGCTGGACTGGTGGTTTCGAAGTATCCATTTGGTGCTCTGAGCTTTGTATTTCCTTGTCAACAATTGTATCTAGCTGCAACTCCTCAAGCATATGGGCCTCTAAAGTGTTTTCAGGATCATTTCCAACTTCTTTTGTAGTTTCATCAACTGTTTCCGACTTTTCAACGTACACAGCTGCATGTTCAGATTTAGTTTCAACTAAAGTGACTGCAGTTTCAGCAGTTTCATTTTGTACCAAGGGCCAAGATGTATTCATGACTACAGTTTCAATATTTTGATTTTGTAACTTGGAGGGACAAGATATATCAGTGCTTGCAGTTTCAGCAATTTGATTTTGTATGTTAGAGGGGCAAGATGTCTTGATGACTGTTGTTTCCGCATTTATATTTTGTACGTTAGTGGGTTGCAATGTATTGACTGCAGTGCCAACATTTTGATTTTGTTCCTTGAAAAAGAAGGATGTATTTTCAGTATTTTGATTTTGTACAGTGGAGGAGAATGATGTATTAGTGGGTGCCGTTATGGTATTTTCATGTTGTACCTTTGACAGGAAAGACAATAATTACGAAAATGCCATGAAGATGAAAATAATTTGTTCACATATATCTTTGATATTTCTTGTGAATTTGGATTGAGATAGCTTTGAATATAAATTATTCTGCCTAATGGAGTATTAAAGTATATAGAAGTTATCACCTTATTCCAAAAGTTGTATGATTTTACCATTCAGCCAAAACTTGGTGCAAATCGAAAGAGGAGCCACTTCTAATATCTTAAAAAAAAAGAGAGGTTAAAATAAGTCTATTTAACAGAGTTTGATTTGTTGATAACATGGGAAGAATTTATGGAGTATTAGAGTTACTGAACACACTAATACATTTTAGTGTCGAAAACATAGTCAACATCAACAAAGACACTCTATGGGACATTCAGAGTTGCTTGCGTAATGCACAGGAAAAGATCAATTTTTTGTAGCTTGAATCACAGCTACAGCAAGAAGAGCTACATCAAAATACACATCATTCTGAACCTATTTTTGTTCAGAACATTGAGACAACCACCCATCATCAACAAGTCAATAATGTTACAATTCATTCAAATAAAGCAGCAGTTGTACATGCAGATGCAGAAACTCAGTCTGCACTTCCCAAGCCCATCATCAGACCTTGGGAACAGCTTGTCCACAACAAG
>APFE030824349.1:0-10309 GCA_000404065.3 Pinus taeda | reverse complement strand
TAGGGTGGTCCGCCCAACCTAACTAGGGTCCAAAACCAAAATTTTCTGGGGCGCTGCCCCGGACCCCATAAAGTGGGGTTACGGGTACCCCTCAAACCCCCTGTTAACTATGTGGAAAGAATATAACACAACCCAACATTATGCTAGTTATAATCATGGTTGAATGGCTGGTTATGTCATGGTTATTTCATATTTACTTGTAATTGTTAAATGGATAGATGCAAGACCTAATTTATGATGTAGTAGTTCAATGGAGAAGGAGGTGATCCTTCTGGTTATGTTTCATAAGTTGTTTCAGTCATTTATGTCTATTTTGTATCCTAGACCTATAGGTTGCATGGATGCCAAGTGTTTGAAAAAATTTCAGTCCCAGTTGGGGATGCTCAGGCCTAGTCCTGAGGGTGATTTTTAATTGATCAACATTTTTATTATGTTGTTCATGAATTATGGAAGTTACAACAAGTTATGGGTAGAGGCCAAGATTTTGGGCTAGAAAAGTGGTTTAAATCCTAGAGTCACTGGCACAAAACTAGCAATTTTGGTCCACATTCGCTTTAAGGCAGGCTTGTGAGAGTGACTTTAGGTTGCTTGCCACTCCCTTTCCCATAGCATGAGAGTGAATATGGCCTAAGGGCTACAAAGTAGAAGTGGGACCCAGGGAAAGGATATCTGAGTGGATGACTTGTCTCCTGAGGGTTCTGCTAATGATGTTGAATGATTGCATGTGATGTTCTGTCAATTCCACTTCCTTAAGGTGACATAGGTTGTCAAATATGATTGTAATAGCAGCTCTCATCATGTTTACCCCGGCTGGCATGGTTACTTTGGGTAGACCTGGGAGGGGGTGTTACAAAACAATAAGGCTATAATGAATTGATACTCATACTATCAAGTAACCATGGTATATATATGAATCTATGACTAGGAATGCTATGATTCTATGGAATTTAGTGGAATACAATGACTCAGTTTCTACAATAAATTTAATATGGCACATTACAGTATCATGTTACAATGAGTGCATATATGGGGCATCAACTTATCCACAATGACGTTAACTCTTTAAATTGGCATTACCTCTGTTCTAATTCAATTTGTTTCAGATGACCTTTTAAGGATGAAGTCCTCAAGGATTAGGTTGGATCTTGTAATCTAGTCATACTCATGAAAGGATTTTCTCTTGCAATAAAGTAGATGTGAGAATGGGATCATATTGATCATAAAATTTCATATAGTTACATTCCTTATAAAGACCAAATAGGCATAGCAAGGCTACAATAAAGCACTTCATCATAAGGAAACTTCTTAAGAAGTTGTAGACCTTGTTAGTGTCAGTCTTTGCAGCCTTCCTTCAGTGATAAAACATGCTCTTACAAAGTGATTTTAAGGTGTCAAGGTCAAATTTTTTCATTTCAAAGAATCTTCAAGCAAAATTTGGTCACTAGGCATTAGGTCTAGGGGTTGCTTTTACTCCTGTCAAAGTTGTCCAAATGTCGGTTCATGTCACCATTAAACTGAGTGTACCATCGTTCATAGGGTTTTCATCATCATGTAAAGTTCCATTGGGTCATTTTACAACTTGTTCTTGCTTCAGTTGTGCCTAACTTGTTCTTGCTTCAGTTGTGCCTAGGTAAGGTCCATTTCCCTCTCCTAGGGTTTTGGAGGTAATTTCTCTTGGATGGTCAAATCATTAGAAAAAATTGTATCCTGATGTTCATAAACTTTCCCCTATCATTAATGTACCTTATTAAACACTTCCCATCACTGATATCCCCCAAATTCCTCATTTTTTCACAAACCCTAGTTTCTTGCCACAACTTGACAATTTTCTAGGCTAGGCCTGTGTTTTGCCCTTTTGGACGCCTTCCCCTCACTCGATCTCTGAGATTCCACTTTTCCCTACTTCCTAACATCCCTCCCTACTTCCCAAAATTTCCCCAAGAATTTAGAAGCCCCTTATCCCCTTCATTTCGCTTCATTTCGACAAAATCCCTTGTTTCACACATCGGGATAAGTTTCACTCAAAATATGTTTCAAGGCATCAAAGATGAATTTTGGAAAAATGAGAGAGGTTTTTGTCCACAACATTCCAAGGAAGAAAACCCTACTTCACTTTTTACACAGGTATAATTGTTTTGGAGAAATGTCAAAGATACCGTGGCCTCAGGAGAATTGATGCACCTGCAGGAAGTAGTGTTATGATATTTGATTTATGGCATGGTAAATGAACTCCAAATTGAAAATTTCCACTAGGTTTGGAAATTTGACTTCCATATCTTTCCAACGAGCTATCACACGCTCAATTTGGACACTAGGAGGGCCTCCAAACGCCTCCCGCAAAATGCACTATGTAGCGCACTACGCATAAAAAGTGTGCGCTACGCGTTGGGCTAGAACACAAAATTTTTGCCACTGCTCTTCAAAATTCAAATTCTCTCAGTCTCCTTTGCCTCATGTAAGTTTAAATCATCTTGCTATTATCTTTTTTCAGTGTTTGGAGTTGTTTGAAGATCGGTTGTAAGAGTATGAATGTTGAAAAACACAAACCCTACTCTCTTGTAAAGAAATGCCTCTTTAGGGTTTGAATTTGAAGTTTTAGAATTTTACTTTCGTGCCAAAACATTCCATATCTCACTTGTATTTTCCTTTCCCCACTATTTTCATATCATCATACAATGCCTCCATTTTCCCTATTCCCTTTAAAATCACTCATATCACTTCGTCCCTCTCCTATTTCCCTATATCCCATCCCTAAAACTTGCCATTTGTTACCACTTTCCATCCTTCATATCAGTTATAGGTTCCAAAATTCCATACAATCAAGTGATTATACTCACATCCTTAATTTCACTTGACTCAAGCATATTTTATTCACTTAATTGAATCATGTTGTTCCCATAGCTCATTTCCCCACAGTCCACTATTCACACGGCCCTATTTCCCATAGTTCCTCCCACATTTGGAATTTGAAACAAAAGTAAAAAATCCTCATTCTTCATCCCATTCAAGACAACACAGATTTTGCAACATCATGGAGGCGGACATCGATACATTATATGACCAAGGCAGGGATTGCACCACTGAATTGCATACACCAGGAGGACACTAAAGCATCGTGAAACACCTGATCCACTCCGGATTTTGGCCAAGGCTTCATTGGCTGGGCATGATACATGATGGAGGGTCTTCGCTCCGAATTTGAGCAAATTCGGAGAAGTTTTTGTCATTTTGAAATATTTTGGTCTCAAAACAGATTTTTCAGCTATATGAGTAGCGCGTCGACGCGCTCGCTTATGATTGGGACACTTGCTGAAGGAAAAATTTATATTTTTTGGTTTTTCATGGTAAGTTATGCATGCTCCAGTATGGCCGAAGCATTTCATCAAGTTTTGGATGATCAAAGGGCCCAAAAACACCATGAAAACCACCTTTGTGCCACCTTTTGCACCAGCAGGAAGTACTTCTGGGAGAATGAAGTTTTGGAGGGTAAAATGATCTTCAAATTTGGAAATTCCACTTGGGTTGGATAACCAACATCTAGGGCTTTCCAACGAGCTATCATGAGCTCAATTTGGATGCCAGGAAGTGCCCCAAAAGCAGGTTGAACGACGCGCTATGCATATAGCTCAGGCATGCTACACACATGGATTTTTGGTCAATTTTTCACCTTCCAGCTCAGAAATTCGGCCAGTTGAACCAGTTTTGCTTGTGGATGAAATTTTTGAGTTATCTTGATGTAAATTTATGGTTTGAATGTAACTTGGACTTACTTTTACCTATTCTAGATGATTCACTCCTAAAAAAGTAAAAATCAAATGTAAGAATCAGTTTCCTCTCTTTTAGAGGCAAGTTGTTTGGATGCCTATATTCTAGATCCTTGTTTAGAATTAGTTGAAACTGCTCCTAGAAGGAGGAATTCGACCCCTAAAGGCATGGAAAGGGGTTAGGATGGTCTATATGATGTGATTTCTCAATCATTTTCAGAGGTTGGAGAGGTTGGACTCTTGGGAAAGATTTTGGGCACACTATTGTACATATTTTTCATATTTTGGCTAAGGAAAGATTAGAGGTTTTGCAACACCTGTTGGGATTCTTGTGGCTTTCAGTTCTTGATGGTGTTTTCTCTCAGTTTATTATAATTTCTTTCATGTTTAATGTATGCCATTCCCTTCTTATGCTTCTGAAACTAAATGAATGAGTAAATGAGGTTGAATCCATTGATTTCAGTGCTTTGCCTTTGAATTTGTTTAGTTTTACATGTTTTCACCTGTTTGGAGAGGATCCATGTTCTCCCTTGCTCTCTTCAGCTCCTTTTTGTTCTGATCCATCCATACACTTAATCAAAAAGCATTAAGACTACTTCCTACGTCGCCCCAACTCAAATTCTGCAAAGATCTGGCCTTATCCCCGGACCCAAATATTTTTTTTCCCATTTCTCCAACAAAAACCCAAAAAATCAAAATAAAACTTTCCTATCTCTTTACTAGTCTAAAATCAGTTCCCATTCTAGATTCATCTCGCACCCTATTGCTCATTTTATCGAGATTGACTGGAGAGAGCCCTCTCCTGTCCTCGTAGAGCTAGCTACGAGGCTGAGCGTGGTTTGATGTAGCCTTGAGTTTTACCTTATTTCAGCCTAAGTTAGATTTGAGCACTAACAAACCTCAAGGAATTCAAGCTAGGAGGAAGGAAGATAAATGGAAGGTTTCTCTTTTCTTAAATACTGGGAGATTGAATTCATGCGAGGTTGTTCATAAGGATTCAAGGCGCATGTTTTCTGTAGCATCTCTATGCATAGGCCATAACACTTTTTCAATATTTAGAGAAGACTTGGAGACCCTATTTTATATTGGAAAGGTGGTTGCAGGTATTATGGTAAGGCTAGAATGAAGCACTGAGGTTACGTAGAAGTTTAGGGCTAGAAGAGAAGTGACCGCGGACTTAAAAATGACTAAGGTAACCCTAATTATAGGAGTTGTAAATACTTGGTAATCAAGTAGAAAACTTCAAAAGTGTGACCGAGACCATGGCGCTTTGGAGGATATAGCATGTCTCTAAGGAGGTATGCTGTGTAAGTTTTTAAATATGCTATGGTAGTAGTGTTTTTCCTTAAAGGCTTAGGATAGTAGTTTGTGTTGCCTAGTTAGGGACTCTTTTATGTAGGACAACCAAGTTAAAGGTAACACAAAAGTTCTTTTATATATCTTTGCTTAGTACATGGTGTAAGGATGTCAATTCACCTAAGGGAGGCCTAAAAGTACATATCTGTTGACTATAGTGCCTCACGGTATGATAAATATTTTGTGGTGTATTAGGTTAAGGTTAAATGTATTGAAAATAAGAGTGGATAAGAGGACCTTTGTGAAGTGAAGAATTTTATAATTAATTCGTGAAGAGAAGTCTAGCCTACGTGGAGGTATAGGGAAGAATTTGGGAGTCTAAGAACATTGTTCTTTGTGAACTATTAGAGGTTGGTATGAAGCCCTAAGGAAATTGAATACAAAGGTTAATCACTTTTGTGTGGGCCGATGTGTGAATGATCTAAATAACATCGAATAAGAATATTATTTAGTATGGGTTGTTGATAATACCCTAAGTTGTGTGAAAAGAGGAGCACCCTTGTCACTGTGTAATGGTGGCCCTAGAAGACCCTATGAGAAAGTTATTTTGGAGTAGCAGAAGAATTATTGGAGAGAATAATTTCAAACCCTAGTTATGTGATTTGAATCAACAGCTAGTTGAAGACCCTATGAGTTGGAAATCTTAGAGGATCCAGACAACAAATAGAGGGAAAAATCATTTGTGACTATGGAGTTTTGTTAACTGACATAGATTTGATTGGAAAGGTCAGTCAAGTTATATTGATTAATGGATTGGCTAGTCTTGTAATAATCTTGTATGTTGTACTAACTGTGTGATGGACTATATTCAAGGCAAGAAGCAATGCAGAAATCAAAGCAATGTAGGAAGTAGTGATGAACATAGTTGAATATGTTGTAGGTAAAGACCTCAAGAATAGGAAAATTATCTATTAGGAGGTAGATCCCTATAAGTCACATGATGAGCAATCTTAAGTGGTAAGAGGGTTGATAGAGGAAAGCTACAATTACAAATAGCTGATGTAAAAAAGTATGAGTACTTCTCACACAAGTTGAGGCTTGTTGATAAAGTCTCCCTCGTTGAGAGGGAGTGAGCATGGATTTATCCTCTTAGATTGAGAGGGAGTGAGGTTGGACACTGGTGCTTCCTGTGTCATGTACTAGGCTAGGACTAGCAATCGTAAGTATAGTGCATGCATCAAAAATAGGGATAATGATGATTCTATTTTTATTGGTTTACCTTATGTCAGGTACTATAACAAATTAGGACTTATATCCTGAGTCAAGTACATGGAAATGGATAAGGAGAATGATGGATTGCATAATCATCTTGGAAAAAAATTCTTGAGTCATGTAGTGTGATGGATTAGGATGGAGATCCTAAGTCACATGGACTTGGATAAGAATGGCCTGATGGATAGACATTTCCTTGAGGGAAATGGTTTGATGGTAGATATACTTTAGGTATCCTAGGTGGAATATGTACCATGGTGAGGTATTGTGGTTTCTTGTGGAATGCCTCCCAACATTGTTCTATGATCTTGTGAGATATAGAGTCTACTTGTCGAGGCCTTGGTAATGTGACAATGTTGACTATGATGATATTTTGATGCTTACCAATCTAGATCCCTTCTTATGAGAATATTTCAAATTGAGATAAACTTGTTGAGTCACTACAAATACCTCCCTTGTTAAGAGGGAGTGTTGGAAATGTAACTAGGTTTGGTCTTCATTATTTGTCTTTTTACTTGCATCAATTTGTATCTTATAAAAAAAATGAATTTTATTCAAGCCTAGGTTTCATGCTCAAGTATAGGTTAAGCATGCTCTTCATGCTTTTATGGATTTGTTAAGTCAAAGTTTTTAAACCGAGTCAAAGTTCATTTGGAATCTTTGTAAAGAAAAAGAAAAAAATTATTTATGAGACCTCCACAACGCCAATTCAGCCCTCGAGATGATCAATTCAACTTGATGAACAAATTGTAGTTTTTAGCCTTATACAGAAATTACCTGCAAACGAATTCTTAAAAAACATAAAATATACAATGGCGAGAAACACAAAACAAATACACAGATATTTCCCCTGTATCCCAAAATTGGGACTACCAGATTGATTTTTCATTATATTCTTTCAATATTACAATACATATATATACATGTCAAAGCATCCATAAACACCAATCCACTAACCCTGGATTAGAACATAGATGTAGTTCCCTTCACCGGATCTACAAATACCATGGGCATAAAACCATCATGCCCAAAACCATGTGTGAAATCCATGCAAAAAACCATAGGTAGGTCTTCCCACCTAATATAGGGTCGAAACAAATTTTCCTGGGGTGCTTCCATGGACCCTATGCAAAGGGGCTACCACCCCCCTGCTACGCCCGATGCAACAAAGGGAAACTAGATGCCCCCCCTCTAACGCCCCGACTTCGCGCACGGGGCTAGTCATGGAAAGAATATAACACACACCCAACATTCTCGCACTTGTTGTTTTCTTTCCATAGGAGAGCTTAGTCGTTGGTCCATCCCTGCAATGCCCATTATTTCTCTACACCAAGAGAACTTCTCAGTCCTCACATATTTTTTCAATGCATCTGCAGTATTCTTCAAAGTTTCCACCTTTACTAGCAACACCTTTTTGTCCTCAACCATATCCCTTACAAAGTGATACTAAAAATCAATGTGCTTTATATTTGAATGATAAGCAGGGTTATTTGCCAAGAAAATTGCACTTTGGTTGTCACAGTCTATCCTTATATCTCGTTGTACTAACCCCATACTTGAACACAATCTCTACAACCAAACTTCTTCCTTGCTTGAATGAGTGGCTACCATGTATTATGCCTTTGTATTTTAAAGTTCCACCATAGACTATCTCTTTCACATCCAACTGATTGCACCTCCAAATAGGTTAAACACATACTCACTTGTATATCTTCTCTAGTCTAGATCTCTAGCCCAGTCTACATCAACAAAGCCATGAATGTCCAAAACTTTGTCCAATCCTGGTATTCCTTGGTAGTACATACCATAATCACCAATGCCACGCAAATACCTGAATACCCGCTCCACTATTGTCCAATGCTCCTTCCCTAGTTTTGACATAAACTTGCTCAATACTCCCATTGCATGTGCAATGTCTGGTCTAGTACAAACCATTGCATACATCAAGATACTGACTACACTTGCGTAAGGAACATGGGACATGTCCTCTTCCTCTTCTTGTGTCTTGGGACACTGTTCAGTGGATATCTTTACACCTACAAGAATAGGAAGCTTCACTCGCTTACTATCTTGCATATTAAACCTTTGCAGTATTATCTTGACATACATCCTCTAGTTTAACCAAAGCTTCCACTTTGACTGATGCCCAAAATATAGTTTGCAGCACCAAGATCTTTCATTTCTATTTTTTTATTTCCAATTAGAAACATATAATCCACATACAAGACCAAATAAATAACATGGTCACCTATTATTTTAAAATACACACAGTGATATGCTTTGCTTCTAGTGAAGCCAATTCCCTGTTTAAATGTATCAAATTTCTAGTATCACATCCTTGATGATTGTTTTAACTCATACAAAGAATTTTTTAACTTGCATACCAGTTCTTTCTTATCCTTCACCGCAAAGCCTCAAGATTTCTTCATGTAGATCTCTTCTACAAGATCCCCATGAAGAAATGTTGTCTTTGTAGGTTTTAACCCTATACAGAAATTACCTGCATACAAATTCTAAAACACAGAAAGTAAACAATGCGAGAGCATAACACATAAAACACATATACACAGAGATTTTCCCTTGGATCCCAAAATCGAGACTACCAGCTTGATTTTTCATTATGTTCCTTTCAATGTTACAATACATATTTATACATGCCGCAACATCCAATACCATGGACCGAAAACATTGCATCCAAAACCATGGACCGAAAACCATCACGTCCAAAACCATGTGTGAAAATCATGCACAAAACCATAGGTAGGTCCACCCAACCTAACATAGGGTCCAAAACCAAAATTTTCCAGGGCACTGCCCCAGACCCCATAGAGTGGGGTTACTTGCACCCCTCAAACCCACAGTGACTCCCCCCGCTATGCAATCAGCACAATGAAGGGGGGGCTCTGCCCCCCTTCTAGCTCCCTGGTTAACTATGTGGGTTAGTCGTGGAAAGAATATAACACAACCCAACATTCTCCCACTTGTTGTTTTCTTTCCACAGGAGGCCACAAGAGAGCTTAGTCATTTATCTAGCCCTGCAACGCCCATTGTTTCTCTACACCAAGAGGACTTCTCAGAGCTCATAGAATTTGTCAATGCATCTGTAGTATTCTTCAAAGTGTCCACTTTTACTAGCAACACCTTTTTGTCTTCTATCCTATCCCTTACAAAGTGATACTGAACATCAATGTGCTTTGTCTTTGAATGATATACAGGGTTCTTTGCCGAGAAAATTGCACTTTGGCTGTCACAGTCTATCCTCATAGCTCCCTGTACTAACCCCATATTTGAACACAATCTCTACAACCAAACTGCTTCATTTCTTGCATGAGTGGCTGCCATGTATTCTGTCGTTGTAGTTGATAGTGCCATGGAAATACCTGAAAACCAACTGATTGCACCTCCAAATAAGTTAAACACATACCCACTTGTAGATCTTCTCTGATCCAGATCTCCAGCACAGTCTGCATCAACAAAGCCACGAATATACAACACTGTCCAATCCTGGTCTTCCTTGGTAGCACAAACCATAATCACTAGTGCCACGAAAATACCTGAAAACTGCTTCATTGCTGTCCAGTGCTCCTTCCCTGGTTTTGACATGAACCTGCTCAATACTCCCATTTCCTGTGCAATGTGTGGCCTAGTACAGACCATCACATACGTCAAGCTAACGACTGCACTTGCATATGGAACATGGGACATATCCTCTTCCTCTTCTTGTGTCTTGGGACACTGTTCAACAGATAACTTTACACCTACTGGAATAGGAACGTTCACCGGTTTACTATCCTGCATGTTAAACCTCTACAATATTGTCTCGACATACTTCCTCTCGTTTAACCATAGCTTCCTCTTTGTCTGATCTCTTTTAATTTCCATGCCCAAAATATAGTTTGCAACACCAAGATCTTTCATGTCGAATTTGGAGGAAAAATGGGTCTTCAAATCCTGGATAATTTCTTTGTCATTTCCAA
>APFE030824345.1:87323-99469 GCA_000404065.3 Pinus taeda | reverse complement strand
TCAATGTTTAAATTTGAAAACTCACCCTCAAGAGTGAGGAAATTGTTAATGTGGTCATCATTTTCAAATACTTGCCAGTCTCTAATATTGTTAGGAATAGTGGGCCTATGTTTTATCTCAGCAGTGAAGTGGTGATTTGGCTCAAAGGGAAGCTTGCATGTGCTAGCAAAAGTGGCTAGACTCTGTGCATGTATGTTATGGTTTCTAGCAATCTTGGCAAGCTCAGATTCAGCGAAGGTATTAAGTACTTCTATTGCAGCAGTCCTATAGGCCCTCATTCTATTGTCATTGGTGACAAAGTTACCTTTCATTTGTTGTATGATTAAATCGGAGTCACCTAGAATGGACACTTTTGTAGCTCCTAGGAATTTGAGCAATTTTAGGCCTAAGAGGAGAGCTTCATACTTTGCCATGTTGTTGGTACATCTGAAATTTAGTCTGTAGGCATGGTCTTCAGCATGATTTTCATGTGTATTGTGAATCCATACACCTGCCCCTACTCCTAACTTGTTGACAGAACCATCAAACTCTAAACACCATGTAATTTCTTACTTGTGGTTTGTATTAAGAGTTTCAGCCATTTTAGGATTGGGCAGATTTAAAATCTCTGTTTGGGGAGGTTCTTCTCATCTGTTGGTTGTTTTGATTGTTGTAACAATTTTAGGGGTATGGGAAATTGATTCCTCGTTGATGCATGTTTCTAGCTCTAAAGCTAGAGGCTTCTCATTAGTTGTAGGATTGGTGTCATCATTAAAAAGGATAAATGAATCCATATCAGAATGGATTGAATAAATTGGAAAATTTTGGGGCTTCTCCTCACTACTCACCACATACTTCATCAGTGTTTCCCTGTACAACCTCTTTGGTTGCCCAAAGACAGAAATAGTGGCATAAGAGAGGTCGAGTTGGAGGGACCCTTGGAGTTTTGTTCCCCATGATCTTGATAGGAGCATGCCATATTTTGTTGGGATGTCAGCAACTACAACATCCATTAGGATTGTCTTGTTGGGAAATTAGACTAAAGATACACAAAGGTCTTTGATTAAGCCTAAACACTTGACCTAACTTGAGTCAAAGGAGTATAGATCCTTGTAGGGCTTTGTGGCGTCAAGGTTTAGCTTTTCCATTACAGCTTTGGGCATAAGATTGTGTGAGGCACTTGAGTCAAACATAACATTGTGCAAGATTTTTTCATGTATGTGCAAACTGACATAAAAGGGTGGAACAGATCCATATGTTATTTTTCCATTAACTTCTGGACCAAACAACAACTCAGGGGTATCATCTAAAACATTTACATCATCCCTGACCTTTGGTAGTTGAAGTGACCTTCGAATTTGTTTCCTATAGACATCATGTTTGGCAAGTTCTAAGAGGGGGATGGATATCTTAAGTTTTCCAATATCTACTTCTAAATTAAAGGGTTTTTCCAAAGGGATCTTTGGGTTAGCAGTAGCAGATTTCTCCTTTTCCAGAGTACTCTCTGTGTTTTCCTTTGGATTTTCTATGTCATGGTGAATGACAATTTGTGGTATTTCTGTTTTGGGAAGGTTTTTTGGAGAGCCGTTCAAATTTTCTTTTGAGGAAGAAGGAGGTAGAGGCTGACCAATAGGAGGCTGTATGTCTGATATGTCCTCTACAATCACTTGATGCGGGTTTGGGACAACAATATCAGCTGGTTCTATTATGATAACCTTCTCTTTAATATTGTTGAGCTGTTTGTTGTCCTTTGTTTTGCTAGGTGCAGGGACATCAATGGTTCTTGTTCTCAGCTTATATTGTTTGTGGACCTCATACACAGCAGAATCATAGCCTTGTTTAAAATCAAAAGACTCTCCCGTCTTGGTCTGAAATTGTTTTACATCAGGGTAGTCTTGGTCTTCTTGAGTGAGAGAGATTTGTTGCTCATTTTTCGAATCTACCAAGTTCATGTGAGTCTCTTCTGTGGGCTCACTAGAAGTGGATGCCTTTGCATAGTTTCCTTGGAAAGGAGGCCTAATATCATGGTCGGGACTAGCCCTTCCAGCATTTGTGGTTTGATTTTTCCTAAAGTTTGGGTTCCTTATGGTGTTGGGCTGTTGTCGTTCCCATGATGATTTCCTCTCAACACTTTCTACTCTGTCTCCCAGCCTATGCATGCCATTGATAATAGCATCTAACTTCTGGTCTAAGGCTGAGGGTTCTTCCTTAAAGGTAGTTCTTCTCTCGGTTCTAGCTCTGTTTCTTTTGGCAATTAGGTTCGCCTCCACACTAACCGCAACATTTTTCATTTATGCAAGACTTTGAGGGGCTCTTTCCCTTAACTGATAAGCCATTTCAGCATCAAAACCATCAGGGAATTTGTATAAAGCCAGATCATGTGGGGGTCTTAGGTTCTGTGGTATTGCATTATAAACATTATTGAACCTTGCACAGTAGTCCAAAACAGTCTCCTGAGGGCCTCTTTTGATAGTGTCATACTCAGATAATATGTGCAAGGGGTCTTTCCTTTTCTCCCATCTATTGATAAACGAATGATATAAGGCTTCTGGGTCTCCTATGGAATTGGCTGGGAGTGCTCTAAACCAAGTCCTAATGTCGCCTGTTAAACTTTGAACAAAAATTTTCATTCTCACACTATCATCATCAATCTCATAACTCTCAAAGTAGTCCTGCATTTTCTTTGTGTGCTGAAGGACCGTGCAGGCATTTGTGCCATCAAAATAAGTAATTTTAGTCTCGTAATCCTGAGGCATAGCCCCTAGATTTGCAGGCAGTTGTAAAGGTGCATATCTATTAGCCATATTAACAGGGATAAGTGGAACAACAAGGATAAGTGGAACAACTGGAGTGACTGGGATAATCGGAGTAGTAGTGGTGGTATGCGTAGTGAATGGAGGTGTGGAAATAGGGTTTGTAGAAGTGGATGCTGAACAAGGGGAAGTAGGGTTTTAACGAAACAGAACTTAGACAGGGGTCACAAAATGGCTATACTGAACTGTTTCAGGACTGGAAGTAGTCAAACCTTCTTGTTGCTCTTGTTTTCTAAGGATCTTAGGAATTATATTGGGGTTTTCAAAAACAGCTGGGGGCTCTGGATCTGGATTTGATCTTGTGTAACGTGAATGTTTTTTGGGAGCCAACTTCTAGCTTGTTTTTTGGGAAATTTTCTAACAATACAGGTTAAACAGAAACTTTTAAAGGTGAGTTTCTTCGTCCGCGGAGCTTCGGAATGGTTTTGTGAGATTATCTGAGGAATTGCCCCAGTGGAGTCGCCATTATGATAACACTCAGGTTGTCCTTAAGCTCCTGAAGGGATACGGCCGAGATAACCACAAACCAATCTTTGGATTGCAGGTACTAGCCCACCTGCAATCAAAGAGGGCTCTCTCTTGATGATTTAGCTTTGTTGATGATGATTTTAGGCTAGTTATTGGGTTCAATGGGTTTTTGTTATGTTTGGATGGTGTTTAAATGGAAGAAAGATGCTTTCAAGTAGAGAGGCATGCATAGAGTGATAAGTTTCAAACCATTGGGCATGGAGTCAAGGAGTAGGACCACAGGTATGCTTTCTTGATCACAAGAGGAGCGAGGAGCAAGGTAGCTGCACATGAAACAACATTCAAGCTAAAGAGATGGGGTGAAATGTAAGAAATGAGAGGCAATTAAGAATCTCTCAATCAGCTTAACAGAGGGAAGGAAAATGAGCTCTATCTAGGGGTAGTTAAGAATCCCTAAATAACTGTCATACATGGTGAATTAGGGCAAATATGAGCTAGGTGGAATTCATATTTATGCCTAAAACAGATGAAAAACATAAAGAAACAACAGAAATTGAGCACAAAGTGCAATTAAACAAATTCTAAGCTAATCTTTATTTCTGCTGTTTAGACAATGATTTATGAATGGAAAACAGAGGTAATAAGCACTTATTGGGTCATCTACCAGCACAAGAATTCCACAGTCACTCTTCAACCATTACACACAGTAAACAATTCATTCTCCAAGCTCGTAAGCAGTCTTTGATTATAGAAATTATCAGATATACAATGCAAGTCTCTGCTTAAGCAAAACATCCAACCAAAAAAAACCCAACCCTCTTCACATTGTTCAGGGCTTTCTTTATAGGTAAAATATCCATAAGTATTTATTACAACCGACCTAAAGAGGTCTGTGGGAAAACGTTTTTTAAACCTAAACTTGTGCTGAAATTAAATGCAAATAAAATATCTAATGAGCTGTGCCAGAAGCAACTGGATCAAAAAGAGTTAATGTAGTGTCCTCTGTGACTTGGTGCAGTGCTTTTGCAATAACTGAGCTTTGAGCTTTGGTCCACTGATCTTATGTGAGTTTTAATGTGCAGTCACTGTGATGATGAGCTTTGAATGGTTCCTTAACTGCTTCTTGACTTTTAAGGATTTCTTTTAATGTTCTATTTGCCTTGAGCCCTGAGAAAATCTTCACTCATACACTTCGCCACAACACTGATACACTTCGCCGCAATACTGATCTTCTCTGGCATGAATTTTGGCTTCACATTTTCTCTAATACTCTTTGATGCCTAAATCGGGCCTCTCTCTTTATGTTGATATGCTGAAAACCATTAAATCGGGCCTTTTCTGCCATTTTCGGCGCAAAAACGGCTGAGAAATCAAAAGATTCCTCAAAGATTCCCCAATTTGGCCCATTTCCCGTAGCGATGCGTGATTAGCGCTAATCGCACATCGAAAACTGCCTCAGAATTTGAATCCGGGCCTCCTAAGATACATTTTCGCGCTTGCGCACCTTTCTTTGGCAGCTGACATCAACATGACGTTAGCGATGGGTCTGGTACGGCGGATGACGTTAGTGGGGTGACGTGGCGGGGTGACGTGGCAGGGTGTTGGATGGTGTGGTGCTTGATATGTTTTTGCGATGTGATAGCGATAACTGAAAAGTTGCGATCTGCGATGAATTGGTAGCGAAACATGTCTTAATGATAAATCATGTTTTAAATGAAATATATGAATGAATGGAGGCATGCAGCGAGGAAGCATTTGTGATGTGATATGCTCTTTTGATGCGATGGAAATGTTGCATCGGAGCAAGAGGAAGCGACATGCATTTCGAGAACATGACTCTTGCAACCACCGATTGCCGACTTGCGATATCGCATCGGCGAAAAGGGGAAGGGGCATATATATGTGGCATATAGTATTGCGATATGCTGATTTGTGAAATGGTATCAGCGGAGCATCCATCGGGGAGGACAAAAACGAGGAACATTAGCTTTGAGACCTCTGACTGCGATATCGCGTCGGAGGGGACCCAAAGGGATCAGAAGAATGTTAAGGCAGTCGGCAAGGGTTATTACGATCGGAAGAAGGGTATATATGCTTTTGAAGCATATTTTAGGCCTCAGAAGGGGTCCGATAACCTAAAAAAAGGAATTTCATGCTTTGGAAGGAGTCCATTGCATTGGAAGATGGTTTTAAAGGGGCAAAATGGGGGTTCTTGCTATTTTTCAGGCAAACTTAGCAATTCCCAAGTGTACTTATGGTTATTTTTCAACCAGGGGGGAAGGGATAAATATATAGGGGAGTTTATCAACATAGTTTTAATAGGGGATGGGGAGATAGATAGGGAGCTATGTAGTAAAGTTAGTAGTTAAGATGACCATGATGAGAAAGCGCTAAGTGTGTGAATCTTATGCTATGAGGGAAACAATGATTCATAAAGGGAGTATGAATATTCCTTGGGCAAAGCAGATCTTTACCAAGGTGAATGATATGTAAAATGATGAAACTAAGAGGCATCAAGCAGATCTTGATCTCTTCAAGGAAATTAGTGAGTGTTTTGGGAAATAAGGAAGAAGGGGGAAGTTAGTCATGGCTCGCTTGAATCTTTCAAATGGCAACTACCTGATAATTGTGTCTTGAGGAGATATGACACTTGAAAACATGAAATTGATCACAAACCAACATTCTGCAACCTCAAAACTACCTACCCGGCCTACTTACCTAGCATTTTTTCTTCTTTTTGGTTTGGGTGCACTTAGACTTGCAGACGCAGCTTTTCAACTTTTTCTTTTTCCGTCCTCCTATCTACATCTACACTTATTTCATCCAGGGGCTCAGATTAAGCTGTTGAGCACCCTTGCTTCTCTACCTGTCTAAGAATCTGCCAAGATTAAGCTGTTTGGACAGATATTCATTCCCTATATTCTAAAACAGTAAATTGAAACCTAGGGAGACAAAGATTAAATTGTTTGGATCTCCCTTTAGCCGAAAATTCTTCAAAAATGGAATAGTGCATCAAAATTTGGAACACAACAGTGGCACTTGAACTGGCACATTCTCATGGCATCCTTCGTTGGCTTTTTGTAGTAAATATGGAAAATTGCAGCATACAAAGTATGACATATTTGGCATGTAAAAATGTCAATCATGAAAAATGAGTAACCTGCTGCAACAGGAGGCTAACAGCTATCAAGAAACCTCATTCGTGAGCTTCTACAGGAAGTCTGCAGGGGTTCTACAGGATGTTCAGAAATAGGATTTTGGAGCATGGATGGAGGGAAAAAGGTGAAGAAATGAGTATGGAGGTGAAATAGCGGTGTAAGAAGGTCCAGGTTTTGGTGGATGGAGCTGAGGAGTGATAAGGACGGTTGGATTTGTTCAAGGAGAGATAAGGCAATGCTACACAATAATATGGAAAGTAGGTCAACATGAGGGAACATGGCAAAGGTAAGGCAAATATCTGAAATGGAGGATGAAGCAAGTTGGTTGGATGGAGTATCGGCAGATGGAGAAGCATAACGGGTGATCTGCAAGTTATTTTTCAAACGAAACAAACAAGGACTTGGAAAATCAAAGACCTAGTTACGTTAGTCTATTATGACCTAGATAACAGCAAAGAAATGGAACAGAAGTTTATTTGCAATGAAACCAGCTAAAATAACTAAGAAACTAAGCAAACATAACCCTAAGCATGCAACCAAAAACTAGTATCAAGTTCAGCAACTAAAAATCTAACACTACTAATTGCATGGGTAAGAAAAGACAATGTTTTTGTTGGTAGCAATGTCACCTTTGTCCCAACTAATGATCCCACTGAGGGAGAGGTGAGATTCGAGGTCCTTGATGGCCTTTTTCTGAATTTATTCTCTGTTATTAACCTATCAAGTAGATCTGAACATGAAAAGCTACTTTAACCATAAAAAGCAACCTAAATAACAAAACAAGATTTAAATCTAAATAGCAGATTTTATTTTAAGACTACAGCAAAGACACATGAAAGTAAACATAGGAGGTACTGGGCACTTGAGATGGGCCCAACCCCAAGAGCTACAGCCTCCTAAGAGAGATTAGAGCTGGTGCAAAGCTGGATTCATCTTTATTGATCAAAAGAATAGTTACATTCCAAAAACTGTCCACAAGGAAAACTTGAAAATGTGCTGAAATGCAGAGCTAAACTACTGCCTAAAAAATGACTAAAACCCGAACTACAAACTAGCTAAATTCTACCTACAAAGTGATTAACTACTGGCTAACCCAAAATGAGGCCCTAAGCCCTCTTATTTATACAAATTTAGGACCCCAACAGTCCTCTTAAACTTTAGGGACTTGGCTGCCAAAACTTGTAGTTAACAACAATCCTACTTGAATTGCTTGGCTGCCCTTGTGATAATTGATGTGGTGGCCCTTAAACTCCGAGCTGATGGTGGAGAATTTGAGGTAAGGGCCCATAAATGAAGGGGACATCTTCCTACAAATCCTCTCTCTTGTTCCTCCACGAATTTAGCTGCCAAGTGCTCATTAAAACCTTTAATTTTTTCTCAAAATTAACCAAAAACACTGCACAAAGCACACATTAGACTTGTTGGCATAATAACTAACCTAATTCACTCTATTAGCATAAATATCATAAAAAATGCAATAAACTAATGAGAATGTTGGATTAATTTGAATTAGGAGGTTGGATGAGCCCATATAATTATCCATTTTTGGGGCTCATCATCACCCCCCTACTAAAAGTGTTGCTCATCCTCTGAGCAAGTAATCTATCTCTCCATCTTTGATGGCCCTGGTGGCCTCTCTGTCATGCCAAGCTTCTGAAGTGATGTCGTCTTCTCGGTCATGAAACCATGCTTTTCTCTCTGCTTCTTTCCACTGCTTGTGCTCATTTTCTTGTAGTAGTTTTGTTAAAGCCTCAGCCTTAGCCTGTAGCTTTCCCTCTCTCTTCTGTTCATCAGATGTTTCCTTGTCTTTCCTTCTTCCTGTGATTGTTTGGCCACCTTTTCCTCCAATTGCTTGGTCTCTCTTAGCTTAGCCCGAGTTTCCTGTAGAGAATTCTCAGCTTCCTATAGAACTGTCTCATCTTCCTGTAGAACCGTCTTTGAGTCCATCATCTTAATTTGCTCTCTGTCGGTGAAGGCTTTTGGCTTCCTCATTCATAGATGATGGATCTCTTTGAAGGAGACTCTTCCTTTTTGTTTAGCTGTGGTGTCCTCGATTTTAATTGGCTCCCTTGACTATGGCTGGGGTCTACCTTCTTTTATCCTCGTGCTCCTTCTTGCCTTAAAATACATGGAAGGCTCCCTTTTTCGCTTCCCTTTTTGCTGTGGAGATGTGCTTAAGGTAGCTAGCACAGTTGCTGCCTCCCTAGCTAAAATCTCAGGCGATTTTTCCTTCTGTTGCCCTTTTTCCAGACTTCCTGTAGAAAGTTCTATGCTGATTGTTTTCTGGCTTCCTGTAGAACCTGTATTCACTGTTTCGGTCTGCTTGGCTGGGGGTGTCTTGCATTTTCAACTTCTGTGTGGTTGCCTTGGTTGTGATAACTTTCATTTGGGATTTCTTGGCCTTTTTTCTTCCCAACCTTTTTCCTTTTTCGCCCTCTCTGTTTTTGTTGTTGTGTCCTTTTTTGTCTCATGCTCAATGGTCATGTCAAATTCCTCTTTTTCCTTCTGTTCTTCCTCTATTTTTCCCTCTGCTTGAATGTCTTGTGCTCCCTCATCAATGTTCTTCTCAATTTCTTTAGTTGGCATGGTGTTGAGTTTGTGTTTTAACCAAAAAAGGAAAATTGTTCATGGAAACAGTCATTTCACTGTGACAGAGGATTGCTGAATTTTCTTCTTTTTCTGGGACCAAATAAGGAATTCTTCATGCTCCTTACAACATCAAATGATAGTAATTCCCTTGTGTTAAAATTGTTGTCACCTAGAATTGGTCTATCTGTTTATGAAAGAATTTTTTTTTACAGAGTAGAGCATAAGGACATTGATTTTTTCCAACAAATTGATAGATATGTAAATTTAGGTTTTTCTACACACACAGGTTGGTCTCTACTGCTACATGTCTTCTATGCAAGGGAATTTTTTTATTTTCATTTTTAAAACTCATGAGGAGATTTCAGATGCAGAGGAAAAAATGGGTAAACTCAGTGAATCATTCAGGTAGACTTCCATTGTTTTTAATGCACAGGTAGAATTTTTACTCTCATTTTTCATTTTAATGCCATTTTCAATTCACCATTTTGCACCAACGAATCATGCACAACGAAGTTTCCCCGATCCTACCTCGTTTGGAGCTTGAAATTTGCCGAAAGTCCCAGGTTTGCTTTCTGCATGCTTGTTTTCTACGTTTCCTATAGCAGACTTCCTGTAGAAACTCCTGTAGAGTGCCCCTGCGCCTCTAAGTGAGCTTGATATGCAGTAGAATCTCGAAGACAGGTAGAGAAACTGGTGGAGGGTGACTAGTTAATCATTTTGTGCAAACTTCAGTTGAGGATGTGGCAAGTGCTATTGAACGACAGTTTGTGAGTCTAAGCCGAGCGTTATTTAATTGTTGCGTGACTTGTGGTGAGGTGGAAAAAATGTGCACTAGCCCATGCAGACAACAGTGTTATGATGAACTATATGTTCTCTTCTTGTTAATCAATTGCACTGGAGTTCAAACGACCAACACTACCTGTTTTTTTTTTTTTATAATTTCACGTGAGTTGTCTAACATGTACGTTGCATGATTCCTGGCTGATTGCTAGAGAATTGCACAAAGAGCTATCGGCTTAATCCCACCACTTCATTCATTATGCACTTTTGAATCATATTGATGCAAATAGAGGAGCTGGTTTGGACACATACCTGCAAGTCGACGTGCTGCTGGGTCCGTTTCTGCTACTGCGTGCTCATATTCCGTTGCTGCATGCCTGGATCCTTTATGTTATAAGCTTTTTGCTGTTTTATGTGTGGTTATTTTTCTTGTGCAAGTATCCTTTGGCCAGATCTAGGATGCAGGAGTTCGTTTCCACATTCAGATCTGCACCCTCAAGCTAATGATGTTGAATTTTCACAGGATAGAAACTTGTTTTCGCCATTGCTCCCGAATGATAGATAGAATTGATCTAAAACTTGCTGAGCATGTTTCTATCATCATTATGCACCTCCCATAGCCAAATTGCAATCAATGGATGCACAGATTTCGAGGAAAACGAGAAATGGCTGAATATTACAGAGATCAATTTCTCGGAAACCGTGCATCGGAATTGGCTAAACCTTCTTACGTAGGTTGCTATCACGGATATGCACCTCCCCATGAAACCGGTTTTGAAACGGATGCACGGATATGGAGAAAATGCAAAAATGGATGAAGGTGATGGAGGCTGATTTCTTAGAAACCGTGCACTGGAATTGGCTGAAATTGCTCGATCATGTTGCCATCATCCCTATACAACTCCTTGTAAAACGGTTTTGTAAATGGATGCACGGTTTTCAAGTTATGGAAAAAACAAATTCTGTTATATGTATTTTTTCTTCAAAGAATTCTACAAGTTTTTGCATGGAAAGAAAAACTGAGCTTGGGCTGTGATGCAGGCATGGAGATGATGGAGGAAGAATCTGAAAAATTGCAGGATGACTTTTGAACCCTTGAGGAAGCTATCATGTTCACCAAACTACCTTTTTGCAATCCATTTTTAGCTTCTTGTAATTTCTACAGGAACTTCTTGTAGAAAACACAATTTTCATAAAAAGAAGCATAATGAGGTGGAAAATATGGTGGAGAAAGCTGAGGGATGGAAACATGGATGTGTGCAGGCCTCATGGACATATTCCCAGCCTTTGGGTCCTCTTTGAAGATCAATTTGGCTTTTTTTGTAAGCTTCATGTAGAAGACACAAAACTTCCTGTAGAAAACATAGTTTTCATAAAAGAAGCACAATGAGGTGGAAAAAATGATGGAAAGGGGTGAGGAATGGAAACATGGATGCTTGCGGGCCTAACTAATAGATTCCAAGCTTTAGATTCCCTTCCAAAATCGAATTTGGCTCGCCTGAAGGTTCTACAGGATGTTTCCTGTAGAAATATAGAACTTCCTGTAGAAACGCCTGTAGCTTCCTGTAGAAGGCCCAAAACTTCCTGTAGAAGGCCCAATATCAACCCGAATGTGACCAAATCCTAGGAGAGGTGAGTGGCCATGGGGGGAGTGTCTAAAGGGATGTCCTCGAGCCTAGTACAGACTCTTGTCCTCGTTTTGCATGCCCCTCTTTTCCTGCAAAGTATTCACCACAACCTGCAATTTTTCATAACGATTAGGCCTATTTTCTTTTTCTTTTATTTTTTTCTTTTTTTCTTTTTTGAAAACAACTAGGGTGCCTCATAGAGGTTTTCACCCTAATTGCTTGCCCTGGGTGCCTGCAAGGGAGGTTTTCACCCAGGGATCTTATTCTCTCTTTCTTTTTCTTTTTTTTGCTTTTTTTTTTCCAACCCATTGACTACCTCATGGAGGTTTTCAATCAATGAGCCAATCTAAGGTGCCTCCAAGGAGTTTTTCACTTTAGATTTTTCCTCTTATTTTCATTTTTCCGTTTTTTCTTTTTCTTTTTTCATTTTTTTCTCTCTTTTTTTTTTTCTACCCTACCCTACTTGAAAAACAAAATCGTTCTCAGGTATAAGAATACTTCTAATGGAGCCATGCGCACATCGTATTAGAGACAAAATGATGTGGAGGCTCGAAATGCATGCTTTGATAGCTATCCAGATTTCAGAGATCAAATGATTTGACTTGGAAGGGATTAGGCATAGCTGAAGAAGAGAGTACTGCTGCAACTTAGTGACCGTCTGAAACCATATCTCAATATAGCTCTGATATCCTTGGTCCTTTTGCTGATCTGGATCATTCTCCATATCTTCT
>APFE030824345.1:24189-48954 GCA_000404065.3 Pinus taeda | reverse complement strand
ACAGAAGTGGTATGACCTTCCATACCTAGCCATAGACAACCAAATCATAGTGGTCCTTGACAGCTAGCTAGCAGATTGGCACACTGCTTCAAACTTGACAGCTATGTCTAGTGAATCTGCAACACAGTGAAAGAAAGAAGAGGCCAAATGGAAGATGGAACAACTAGCAGAAAAGAAGAAGAAGGAGGCTGAGGAAAAAGCTAGGGAAGATCACATTGCCAAAAAATAGATAGAGGAAGAAGAGGAGTGTGACTCTAACAAGAGTCAGAAGTCACCTTCTCCGGAAACAGAAGAGGAGGAGGACTAGTAGATAGGGTAGGGAGGAGCGGACTTGGAGACTACTCCATTCTCAATTAAGTACAACATGGAATTAGAGAACATAGGGTTGCGAAAGAAGTCCAAAGCTAGCAAGACTTCCCTTGACCCGATCACCTTGATAGAAGGTGATCTTAATGACGTTGGTGATACGATGAGGGATGCCACCACAGAATTGCTACAACAGGTTGAGCAGCAGTAGAAGCAGGCCTTCGGCACCATTCAGAAGGGTCTACATAAGCTGTAGATCCAGGCATTACAAGTGTAGACTAGTGTGGGTTGCAGTAGCGTGACATCAACTAGCTTGGTGCCAGGGATAGTTGAAGCAACATAAATGGTTCGCCACTTGGACCCCCTTTTATCATGCTGCTAGATGGAGCAATGATTGTGGAAGTAGAAGATGATTAGGCCACTGTTCTTGCCCTACAGAAGGTCAGGCTAGACTTAGCCATGCTTCCAAGAGAAGACCTTCATGCCCTGCATGATGGTGTGATCACAGAACTTCAGGCTCAGGAACAATGAGAATTGAACGTCATGAGTGAGAAGAAGGTGAACAATGCCCAAATGTTTGTCGAGAATACTTCTACCATCTAACTCTTTAAGGCTATCACCACGAAGAATGAGCACACTACTAAAGTAGTGGCGGAGGCATGTAGGTCTGTCCCTGAGCTGGACATTCCTAAAGATGTGCTAGTGGATGAACGAATTCAAAAGCTTGTTGTCGAAGTGCCTAAAGTGAGAAAGGAGCAATGCGAGGCCACTGTTAGAGATGCAGTAGCCATTGTAGATAGTGCATTGAAGTAGTGCACAATGATCTTTGAGAAGGTCCTCAAAGTGGTTACAAATTTGGACGAGGATTCCACCTTGCAAAGGTTGTAAGTGGAGGCCCAAGAGTTGCAAAAGAGACATGATGAAGTCAAAGAGATGGTGCATACCGTTGCCCTTACGCAGAGGCTAGAAAACATGCAAGAGGAAAAAGTGCTAAAGGAAAAGGTGGATGTGGCGCAGCACAAAGAGAGCATCCTCAAGGCTAGAATACGGCCTTGGTTTGATGAAGCCTATGTGCTCATAGCCACTATCAAAGGAAAACATGCTAGTTTGCATGGAATGTAGCAGAAGGTACAGGTAGATGGCATAGGGCCAGCGATGGAGTAGTTGGTCGAACATATGAAGTAGACGGCAACACAGTGCACTGTGGAAGCTGTAGTCATGCAGATGGAGCTGGGAGGTCATTGTGACACAATTTCTGTGCTAGGAGAGTGACTCGAGGGTGAGTCAGCAGATTTGTGTTGGGGGCCTGTTGGGAATGGGTCCCCTAGGGTCAATTTTGGGGTTAAAAGCCCAAGTTTTGTATAAAGTCTCTGCATTTTGTTGTCGTGGAGTGCGAATATGTCAAGAGTTAATAAAGGGTTTCCACCCTTCTTTTGTGTAAAATCATGTCAGCTTTAGAGATCTACCCATGGTCCACGAACCATGGGATTGTATAAAAAGGAGGTATTAGAGAAGTCTAAGATAGTTCAGTTCATAGTTTAGTCTTGGTATGTTTTATGAAAAGGTCTATGAGAGATAAGAGTGAAGAGTCCTAGCATAGGAAAAGGCTCTACAGTTGAGTGCTAGAGGCCTATGGTGGAAGTCCGTAACTGGATGTGTGGAACCCTGTACCTGTGTGCACAGAGTAGTCAGAGTCTGTACTGGAAATTTGAGTCAATAATAAAGAGGAGTATTATGAAATTGCCTATGTATTTTACTTCTGTTCATTGCATGCGATTATGTTATGTTGGCTACTGGTTTTATGTTTTAATGCTACTCTGATGGATGAATCTATATGTTTCTTTGTTTTCTATGACCTCAAGTAGAGATATATGTTTACGCGAAGATAAACATAAATGCACGTTGAAGTAACCAATACTTAAGCGAACCTACGTAGATACAGAAGTAAGAGTAATTATAGGGGTGTGTAAGTGCTCGATTTATCTATTTAGGGCCCATGAAGTATGATCAAAGACTTTCCCGGAGGCTTCAAGGATGAATAAAAAAAGTACTTTGATAAGCCCTAAAGGGCTATCGATCTGCGCAAAGGAAGGTTAGGGAAAATAAATGACATCACAACCATCTCAGGGTGCAGAAACCTAGTTCATGCGTCCACCCATACTGCTTCAGGTGAGACTTCAGTCCGTGCTTCGTGGATTGATGCTGAACGGGCTAGTACTATAGGGATTTTCTTAGCTTCTTAACACTCAACCTGGGTCAGGGCCCATCAAGCCAACATTGAGAATGGTGCTATCCTACTCAGAACAAGAAGATAAGTTTTACCTTGAGATTCTTGAGAAAGATGCAAGGCTAGAAGGTATATGTTTGGAGGAAGGATAAATTATTTTCACTTACAAGGAAGTAGGGAGAAGTATTTAGCAAGGGTTTTGGGGCAACATGTTCATCCTATAATGCATTTTCCGAGGTGCTATTCTACTTCCTTTACTAAGAGAAAATAGTTTTCTTGATAATACAGATCATATTCTTGTTTGTGGACTCAGCCAAACCATTTTCCTGAGGGTCAATACCATTCTCTATTGAAAACTCATAAATATTTAATGAGGAAAAATAAGTTACATTATCAAAGACAAGAAATGTAGGAACGTTGAACCTGGTTACAATGTTTTGTTTGAGAAACTGGATGACCTCTTGATCATTAACTTGACTTCATGGAACTTCTTTGGTCTACTGAGTGAAATAATCTATTGCGGTTAATATGTATTGGTGTTTCTTTGATGAATGAGGAAATATTTCACCAATAACATCCAATATCCATTGTTGAAATGGTTCCTCAACTGTTATGGGTAGAAATGGGTGGTTGACTTCTTATCACAACCAATACATATTTGAGATACTAGGAACTTTTTGGCATATGTGTGAGAATCCTCAAATAATGTAAGACAATAGTAACTAACCCTCATCACCTTCTGAGAATTGGTATCACCTACAACTTTCCAACCAACTAGTCCATCATGAAGGTACTTTAGTACCCTTTCTATATATGGAGGCTTTAAACATCTAAGCATGACACCATTGTGGTTCTTCCGAAAAAGCACACCATGCACAAGTTGGTAGGGTAAAACCTTAAGGTGTATTGCCATATTTTTTTTGGTTGATAGATGTGAAGGAAAGGTTTCTTTCTCTAATTATTTTCATATATCTACATACAAAGATGTGGTTTTATTTATAGGGGAAGCTGGTTCAATGTTGTACATTTTATCTCTTATTCCCACGTAGAAGAATCCTCTTCTAGTGAATCCATTGCTTTTATTGCGAGTTGACAGAGACCATGGCCTTTGAAAGTGTGAAGTGGCTTAAATTCAATATCATATTCTTGCAAGCACGTCATCCAATTCATCCTCCTCTCACCCAACTCTTATTGTATATAGAGTGACCTAAATGTTGGGTGAGGTACATAGATTATAGTATGGGATTTTAGGAGGTAAGTCCTGAAATGTTTGATCACCTTGTATACCACGAATTGTTTGTTATTGATGGTGGGATAATTAAGTTTTAATACCTATAAACTAATTCTTATGAAATATATAGGTCACTCATTTCCCTAATTGCCTTTTTGTGTTAACATGTCCACAATAGACAAGTCATAAGAAAAAGTGTATAACAAGAAATCTTTGCCAAAGTCTGGGATATATAAGGTTGGCACATTAGTGATTCCTTTTTTATTTGGGCAAAGACATCTTTCTCCCTCTTATCCCATTTATATGAAGTGTCATTATTTTTCATCTCTTATAATTGTTGTAATGGTTTGAGATGAACTTTCAAAGAAAATTGAACTCTCCCAAGAAGGAATGCATTGCTTTCTTGTTCATGGGAGAATGGATTTGAGTAATATTATTGACCCTCTCCAGGTCGAGCTTAATTCCACTCTTGGAAATAATGTGTCCTAATAGATTACCTTCAAATACAACAAAGATTCTCTTTTTAGATTTAATGATATTCCATACTCACGACATCACTCAAAAATCTGCTTTAGATGATGGATGTGATAAAACCTTTTCTTTGAAAATACTATTATGCCATCTAAGTAAATGACCACAGTATGGGAAATCAATCCATGGAATGTGATATCCATGGCATGTTGAAGTGTAGCATCGACATTAATAAGTCCAAATGGTATGAAGATGGTTGTCGTAGCAAGCCCTATTCCCAAGAAGGAGAAAGCTGGTGGTGCTAAGTCGAAGCAGACAACGACAAAGGCCAATTTAGGGAAGGCTGTTATTGTTGGAGCCGAAGAGCCGAAGTAGTCTCCGACCAAACCTTATGAAGCAGAGGCAACACTTGATGCTAACATAGAGGAGGGATCAGAGGTGGGTTGTGTTATTCATGAACAAGGAAAGGGATCAGGTTCCTTTTTCAAATCACCCACCCATCACAGGAAGAGACCTGCATATTCCAGATGCCTCGACTATAGCGAGAGCATTGGCTTCATTAATGTTTCAGGGAAAACTACTATCTTTTCAATCTACTAGTCCTACTAAGATGGGTAGCTATCTTAGAAACAAACAATCAAATAAATTTGTGATTTCCTTTATGTATGATTGATAAGAGAGAAGTAAAGAGGGCTAACCTGGATCTTTCACTTGACATTTTGCTTGATTTCTCTCTGCCTTGATAGAGCTTGCAACTCCACTCCTGCTTGTCCCACTTTAGAGAATACTTGTAGAGGCAAAGTAACAAAACACCATCAAAGCATCTCGATCTATAATATCATAAACAATGCAGAATCAGAAATACATTGACCATACAATTTCATTCACAAATAACAAGATTCACAAATACATGATTATATGGAAGAAAACTCAAAGAACTTTATTAATAGTAGAAGAGAGGATTACAACCTAGCTGTCTAATCCAACATCATCCTCCTGATCCAACATCATCCTCCCAGCATCAAATCCCTCTTTACCTCATGACAATTGAAACAGAAGAACAGACTGTTGTTCCATTTGAAAAGGAATAGCAGTGGGCTGGAGTTCATGTTAAAATAGAAAAAGATGATAAGGTGGTTCAGACGGAGGCACCACCTTCGGGAGTAATAAGGGTTATGAATTCAAAGCAGTGTAATAAGAAATTCCAAGTAAAGCTCATAGCCTCCACGGATGCATGGAAAAATGACCCAAAAACAAGAACCCTTCACCATCATTTGAAGCAGGCCCAACAAGAAGCAGAAAAGCTCAGGGACAAACAGTCCCCTGTGAAAAATATGAGAAATTACAGCAGCAGTTAAGGAACGTCAACCTGTCTGAAAGCCAAGCCTTCGAAGGATGGAAAAAGGAGCAAGAGAAAGTTGTCAAGGTAACCCGTAGATTAGATGTAGTTATTAAACAAATGGATACCTTGTGTGCTCTGTACAAGGATGCCCTAGCATGTAGAGCCCCTGCCAAAAACTATGCCCTGTTTCTAATGGAAAGATACTTGCAATTGAAAATTAAGGCTGTTAGGGCAGGTGCTCCCATAGAAATTAACACTATGAATGATTTTATAAATTGCTGTAAGCATTATGGGGTAAAAGTACAAAAGTTATTGTGTGAATTTTACCTGCATAACCTTGTACTAGAACAAGGGACCGAGCTAAACCCTGGCCCTTTTGTTGGGGATATTCAATTACAAGCATTCATTTCATTTGTAGTCAATCAAATTAAATGGCTTAAACCCTACAATGCATTTCAGAGACAAGAAAACGGATTAGATATATGGGTAAGAGCTAAGCCTAGAGACCCATAACAGTTATTGAGAAGCCATAGAAATCTCATGAGGGCTCCAGGAGTGATTGAAGCATTAGGACCTATGCATGACGCGATCATTCAACAAGGGCTTGAATTATTTTCTTTTATTAAAGACCTTGCTGTTGAAGCAACTAAATTTCGATATCGAGTATCTAATCCAAACATTCAGCTTAGAGAACCGTTTAAGTATGAAAATTTTAAGCTTGCTGCTAACCGATTCCCCTCTATGGCGAACTTGTTTTGAGGGCAGGGCCATCTTGGTTAGGATATAGGTTCTGGAGTCCAATCATTTGGCATCCTGCACCCGAATACCAAGTCCTGTATGAGATGCCCGAGGACCAAACAAGCCATTTATTTTATCATCTAGTTTCGCATCATGGGTGTAGGCCCTCACATGAGATTCCATCTCCAGCCTACTCCCTCACTGCTCTGCACGTCAACTACAATGTTTTCATGAGGCCATGAAAAAGGGTAAGCTGGGGGGTGTGTGGAGTACCAAGGAAGGTATGTTTCGATGGTCATTTTGGTATCTTTTCGTTAGAACTCAAAAGCCTTTTGCATGGGAAATTTAGATAATGATAAGAATTTATAACGAAACATGAGAGATTAATGAGAAGCACTGATAATCATCATTTCTATGTGCAGGAGGGAGGAAAAGCAGAAGGTGGCCATTCCAAAAGTAAAGATAAATATGAGCTAACTGCTGTCCCTTTGACAGAAGACCAGAAGCGAACCAGATCAAAATAGATCAACCCAAGAAAGGACGCGGAGATACCAGCACGAAACAGAAGAGGGAAGAAGTAACGCAGTATTAATGATTTTGCGAATCCCTTAGGATCTTAGATCCTGAGGGATCGTTTTTTTATCTATTTTTGTATCTAGATGTCTCCGCCATCTCCCCTATAAAAGGGATAGCACTGTTGGCTACAAGGGAGAATCTTTGTGTAATTTCTTTTAAGGAAGATCAGGACTATGATCTTTATGTTCTGTTGAAGACTTGAGTTCCTGTAATTTTATTGCATGCCTTAATACAGACTTGTTCGCTCTTTTATCTTTGAGCTTGGATCTATCTTAAGCAGTGTACCCCTGGAGGCTAAGGGCCCGACCCTGGAGGACACTTGCTCTTGTACTATTACGCATGGTTTCCGTGTGGTTTTTTCATAGACGTAATCTGGTAATCTGTTGTGTTTTAAGAATATTCTATTACATGCTCTGTTATAATTAACTCATTTCGTGTTCTTGAACTTTATATTGATGCTATGCCATTTTACCAATCCTTTAAGTATTGATTAATCTCTACAGGACACTGTTACTCTATTATAGAATTCATCACAATTGTGTTTTGCATTATAACAAATCATCTTGGAAGGTCTATTTTCATATGATTACTGAATGTTATTATTCGTGAGATGCAATCGCATGCATTTATCCAGATTAAAAACAGAAGCAGATTGAGTGTGTTGTGTTTCTAAGGTTTTGATCGATAGGGCTGTTCCATTATATGTGTACATCTTTTAAGACTGAAGGATTGATGTTTTGATTGGAGTGATTGAATAGAATTACAGCTTAAAGAACTTGGTTATTGCTTATCTCGACTGTTGTTCTATTTCTGAATTGTTGTTCCATTTATTTGTTGTTCCATTTGATGTTCCATTTCAATTGTTGTTCCATTTCCAGATTGCTATTTTGTTGTTTCTTAAGGACAGGCTCAGACTGTAGTGGGCCCCAGCATTTGCTACTTGGCCCCCAAGAAGTAGTTAAGTTGTGAATTTCCTTTCGTAGTTTTTAAATAGCTGTACTACAAGCATTACTATGGCAAGTGCTAAAGCCTCAGACTGAGACACTCTTTGAAATAAACACACGTTCCCGGATTGATATATTAATGTGAGGTAACTAGAGGTGAAAGAGAACCTTTTTATAGCTCTACAGTAATTCAAGAGTTGCTATAGAAGGCAACTGTTGATTCAGGTTTGGCGAAGCATACCCAGGATAAGATGGGATTGCTTGAATAGTAGCTCTTTGCATACTAGCATAATGTATCTGATGCTGATAGCTTTGATAAGGTTGATGGGCATAACCATTATAGTATGGTTGTTGATAATTTCTTTGAAAATGCAGTTTCCCATTACCTACAAAGCCTCTTTTCTTAGGTCCTCGGTAAGCTTGCTGGAATTACGGTTGTTGATATTGCACCAGCCATGGTTGTTGAACCATTTGTTGTTGCCCAATACTGGATGATTTACCAAGATGCAGAGTGATAGTACCTATTTGAGACTAAGTTGTTCCAGGTAAGGAAACACTAATCTGAGGTTGTGATTGAACCGTACAGACAAGAGGCTATTGTATTGCAACGTAAGATACTTGAGGTTGGCATACAACAGGCTGTGCTTGTACTTGTGACACAATTACAATAGCAGGTGTAGTGGTAATATTTGACACAGGTTGGGCTAGTTGCATTGAATATACAACCCTTGGCTGTTGAGGCAGTATTGGTACCAACCACTGGATGTAACTCTAGTTTGACTTGAATTTTGTTGTGAGCTCTCATATGGTTGTTCTCCAGAGTGCTCAAAGGATAGATGGGCCTTTGAAGACTGGGCTTCCCAAATTGAAACTGGTATTCAGGATCAATTTGGTGAGCTTCAACATAAGAAATGCCAGATAGGATTCCGGAGGAACAAATAGGAACAAACCATGTCGTCGAAACAGTCCCTGGGTGGAATCCATCTAGGAATTGATAACTAGTTGGGACAGATGGTATACCAGCAAACATTGTCAGAGTGGTAGCAAGAAGTTCTGCTATGGTTGTATTAGATGACATAGTCCTAGATGTTGATGTTTGCTCAAACATATTTATTCTATCCAAAAGATTTCCTCGCAATTCAACAAGAACTTGCGATGAAGGATGATTAAAAGAAATAAATTTAGGAGTAGAAGGTTATAAGTGGATCCCAGTTCCAAAATGCAATGGGGTACTGGATGGAAGATCCTCTACAACCTCTTCTATAGAAATCAGTCCAGATGGAAGAGGTAGACCGTCAAGTCCGTAAAATATGTCTAGAGCCAAAGAAGGTATAACTTCTATAGTGACAAATACTGGAGGGGTGACACCTTTTGAATTCTAGAATTCAACTTCCAGATGTTCAAGTAAGTGAACTTCAATTTCTGGGTCAGCCCTAAATGGAGTTGTTTTAGGTATAGAAGTGTCTACCATTACACTAGGATTAGTTCTAATGTCATCTTGTAACTGTGTAACTTCTTCTATAAAGGAAATTGTACCAGAAATGATCGGAGTAACTATAGTCTCTGATGATGTTGAAACACAAGTTTCAAATAAACCAGGAGAGGTGGACTCAGTTAAACTAGACCGTTTTTCCCAGAATTGTTTCATCTCTGGAGTCAAAGATGGTTTACTCACTAGTCTCTGTGAATGATGGGGTTTTGATTGACTTTCTTCCACGATTGTGGATTACTTGATCAAATCAAAATTAAAAAGGGGAAAATGTTATTCCGAATTGAATAAATTTTAATGACGCTTTGACACAATTTTTCTTTTTCAATTTTTAAGAGTCAAGAAAAAGCTAAAGATGACTCTAGTCGCCTTCAATTTTTAATGAGCTTGAAGTGACAAGTTCTCAGATGGACCTTTTATTTTAAGGATTCGAAAAGGAACGAAAGTGACTACTCTGAAAATCTAGACAGAGGGACTACCAAACCAATCGCAAAACTGCAATATACACCTTAGTGGTAGATAATGAGAAATTACCAAGGACTTATGTACGGTAGTCAATCTTCCTGAATGTTGTGTTCAGTGCATTGCGATCGATAGGGTGGCAGACATGGCTTCCTATGGATAAAGGATATCAGCCTATTCTGGTCTCTCAATATATACTCGACAGTACGAGGAGCACAAGTCCGTACTAGCACTTGTCATATCAAAGAGGAGGAATCACCCAACCTTCGATGAAAATGATAGTTACCAGGTTTTACGATGCCAGAACACGTCTCTATCCTAGACCTCTAGATGTGTTGCGTTAGGTTCCAAAGCATTGTTAAGTTCATTGAGATTTATTTTAGAGTTGAGCTTGTTTAGACGTTTGCCTTTCAAGGTTCACTGTGTGATGTAGATGTAAAATTCATAGATATTGCAATCTAAAATGATAAACGGTCGTTTATTTTATTTTAGCAATGAAAATCCTAGCTACTAAGGAAAGAAGATAACAATTCTTTCAATAGAGGGCAAAGAGCACACACTAAATGCACTTTTCCTAAATCATTTTTTGCACACAGTCTAAATGCAAATGAAAATTCATGTATTTTTTTTTTCGTTTCCTTAATGTGGGAATGCCATAAAGAAAAACTAAGTACAAATTTGAATTATTTTCTTCAAAGCGACACTTCAACAATTTCTTTTCAAAATGAAAGGAAGACTAAAACGACACTTTTCGATTTCGAATAGAAAACAGCTTTCGACACTTTAAATATTAAAAATTCAAATCAAATACAATGGAAAAAGTATAGTCGACTATCTAGAGGAGGAATACTTTACGACACTCTTCTCTTTGATTCAAAATGACAGTTACGATACTTTTGCATCAAAAGCAATAGTTCGATGTAAGCTACTTTTGATGAAGGACTGTAAATGATGGATAAATACATAAAAACATTTACCAATCCTAATCAATGGAGGCTAAACATTGTATAGGAAAGAGGCTTCAGTAATGAGATACTGATTATAAGCAGTATAACAACTGAATAGAGCTGAAAACAAGGAGGAAAAACCCAAATTTCAAAGAGAGAAATAGTATTACTCAGTCATTGCACCTGTCCTTAACAAAAACAGGGATGCATCTCACCTGCTACACAGAGGAGGTGCGATGCATACAAGCTTCCAGTTACAGATAGTGTGATGGGCCAGGGAACAAAACTGAGTTGGGTTTTTGCTCAAAATTTGCAGCTAGGTTCAGTGATTTAACCTGAGCTATGATGGACAGTAAAAGCACAGTATAGGGGTATGATCTTAGGAGGTTATTGAGCTAGCACAAGGGTGTTTAGGATGCTTGTAAGTCAGATGTTCATTCCATAAAATAACCCAGAGATTGACTGAAGTAGCATTCATCTACTTTGCAATTGCATAGCAAGAGCAATTTGAAGGCTATCTGGCTAACTTCAAGCTCTATCTATAGTTTATAAAGTAAACAACAATAAAAAACAAACAAACTAGTTGCTCCCCAGTGGAGTCGCCATTTTGTTTCCGGGAAAACTAGTTTCTTTTTGATCTGTTAGTCCCACTAAGATGGGTAGCTATCTTCTAAACAAACAATCAAAGAACTTTACGATTTCCTTTATGTATGATAGATAAGAGAGAAGCGAAGAGGGCCAACTTGGATCTTCCGCTTGACTCCTTGCTTGATTTCTCTCTCCCTTGATAGAGTTTTCAACTCCTCTCCTACTTGTCCCACTTTAGAGAATACCTGTAGAGGCAAAGTAACAAAACACCATCAAAGTGTCTCGATCTATAATATTATAAACAACACAAAATCAGAAATACATTGACCATACAATTGCATTCACAAATACACGATTATATGGAAGAAAACTCAAAGAACTTTATTAATAGTAGAAGAGATTATTACAACCCAACTGTCTGATCCAACATCATCCTCCCAGCATCAAAGCCATCTTCACCTCATGAAAAGCAAGATCACCCAACAATACAATGCTTCTTCTCAAAGAGAAAATAACAACACTTATTTACAAATTACAAAATTCTAGCCTCTAGATCTCTCAGATGAGGGATCCATTTATAGATATTTGTAGAGGTGTGAGTCATCTTTGATTTTTTTATTAGTGTCATTCCACTTGTATTTCTTAGTTCCACTTGGAGATTTCTTGGATCTCTTACTCATCCCCGGGCGAATTCAGAGAGGCAAGTGTCATAGAGGAAGTTTCTAGAAGATTCCATGAGCATCCACTTAGCAAACTGCCTCAGACATTTGTCCATTGTCACTCAACGCACCCCACAGAAGGCCTCTTTAGTATGCATCGCACCTTAACCAAGGAGCAGTCAGTGTGGTCTAGTTTTGGCCAATTCTGAATGGTTTTTTCACGTGGAACTTCTGGGAAATGATGTAATCAGTTGACCATGATCTTTTAGGGTATGAAACAACACTTTTAGGGGTTAAAGAGCCCTTAGTTTATTGACATATATTATTGGGGTTGCAGTGCCCAAATATGTCTATAACAATCAGGGAAAATAGCACAGACGTCATACGCGAACCAAGCCGCAGCGCTCCACTTTACAAGGCGATCTACAAGCACCCATTCAATTACAAGCAACAGAAGGAGCTCTATGTAGCGGCTGAAGGTATGAACCTGGGACAGTTTGTTTACTGTGGAAAGAAGACCATTTTGACTGTGGGTAACGTCCTGGCCTTGAGGCCTATTCTGAAGGGAGCCATTGTCTGTGACCACGGTTCTTTTGCTAGGGCTTCTAGTGACTACGCCTTTGATGGCAACTACACTGACATTTACCCTCAGAGCTATGCAGACAATAGGAAGGATTCAGTGGAAGAACCTAAACCTAAATCGCTGGTAAGTCCTCTTCCTTTTTAAGTTTCTAAAAAAACCCCTAATGAGAGGACACATCTAGCCTGGGTTCAGATCACCAAATCAGTATTGCTTTTGAAGAACAACATCCACCAGCATACAAGTTACCCTATAGGTTCTCAAGTCTTAATCTATGGAGGCAAAATACTCCAATACTAAAAAACCCTCATGGATTACAAAATTCTACCTAAGTCTACCATCACACTCAACCTGCGGTTGAGGGGAGGTGTGGCATACCATCACAAAATAAATCCCTCAGGTACTGGCATAGGAAGTAGCACAACAAAATTCCCAGAAACACATCAAAAGCAAAAAAGTGCATGGCTATCCTTCAAAGACATTCTAGAAGGAAATAAACCAGGAAAAACCTCAACAAAACAAGCTGGCACAACATCAGCCCTACACATCGTAGAACAACTGAGTTACACCCCAGAAATAAATACAGATATACCAGAAATAGATGATTACTGTTCCTCATTCGAAAAACAAGCTTTAATATGTAGATTCAACTGTTTCTAGCCAAATTCTATGGACCTTTTCTTTTGGGTTTTCGGAACCTGGACCCCTATATGTGACATTCATCTTTGTTCAAAAGGTTTCTTCATTGTAAAATTTCAAAGAGTATATGAAAGGGACATCATATGAGGGAAGGACCATGGTTCATGGGATCCATGGTTTTCTTCATTACTCCATGGTTCCTAGAATTTGATCCAAATACAATGGTTGTATCTTGGATGCCGGTCTGGGTTCGTCTTCACAACCTACCTCTACACTTCTGGAGCCCTCAACTCTTGTCTATTATAGGAAACACCATTGGGTGATTCATCAAAATGGACACAGAAAGAATGGAGGAAGGAATCTACAAATTTGCACGCATGTGTGTGGAAGTAGATCTTAGCAAAGGACTACCAGACAAAATACAACTCAAGTATAAATAGAGATGCTAAACACAGATACTAGATTATGAAAATACTACATTCAGATGCATAATTCGTCACCAAACAGGGCATCTTCAAAAAACATTCCCAGAAGCCAAAAAAGATACACGTAGGAATATGAAAATAGGAAAACAACCCAAGGGATGGAAATTCCCTCCACCAGATCCTAAAGATGTCCTAGTTAAGGAGGAAGATACGAAAAAGGAACACCCCATTCCCTAAGAGAACAATTAGATTCACTAGGAGCCAGAAACTGTGGAAACTGTATCACCAAATCTGATGGACTCTTTGCCGGTGAAGATACCAAATACAATGGATACCAGTGGCCAAATACATCATTCTTCAAACCACTCGGATTCAGACAAGGATAATCCTCACCCTGAGGAGCACACCTCACTCGTACTATTTTCATCCTTGTTGACCCAAGGGGAGTGGCGAAAGGTTGAGAACAAAAAAGCGAGAAAAAACATAATTTTCTCCCCAAATGTACATTATTTTTGTGGTTATTTTCTTTTTGGTTTTTCTACGAATAGCAATTTTTGAACTGTTAATGGATATGCACTTCAGCATCTACAAAATGTAATTTTGTTGTATCCAGAGAATGGTATACATTTGAAAGAAAAATTTTCCCACTTCATCCTGAAGGTGATTTTCAACCTGTATGGTTTTGCTACTATCACTTGATTGTATCCAGAGAATCCACCCAGTTGTGAGAACATTTTTGACCTAGATGCCATATGGAGTATTTGTTCCATATATGGAATAGGGTAATTATCCTTATTCGAAGCTTGATTGAGATTGCATAAGTCAACACATAAGCATATCTCGCTGGACGTTTTCCGACGGGAACAAGGTTTAAAACCCATGTGGGATGGTGGATTGCGAAAATGCTCTGAGCATCCAACAACTTCCTTAATTCCTTTTGAATCATGGGTTCCACCATTGGATGAAATTTCCTTAGCTCCTACTAAAATGGCTACACTTTCTTTGATAGGAATTACATTATGGATAATACATCTATCATATGTCTTTAGATCATCGTACATCCATGCGAATACATCTCAATATTGTTTGAAAAGATGATTGAAATCCTATCATTCTTGAGTAAAGAAACATGTATCAAGTATCACATAGTTTTAGTTCTTATTTGGTTCCAAAATTAACTTGTTTGTATGACAACATTGAGCTCTAGGTATTTGTATTCACTAGTCCTCTAAAATAGTTTTGCATATCGTATAATTTCTCGAGAGATAGCACACCCTTCAGCATAGGATTCCCTTTAGATGCTTGGGTTTCTTCCTGTGAAGCCTTTTCATGCTCATCTTCTTCAATAACCACATATTTGACAACATCTGCATTGGCCATGAAGTGCAATATCGGTTGGTCATCATTAAATATAAGAAAATTAGTTACATTTTCAAGCACAAATGGCCTATAAATAATTTCTATAATAACTCATATTTTAATGGTGACAACATAGAATGTACATTGGCTAGTGTATGTGTGACAACATTATGAACTCTAGGAATAGAACTATTATTAAATTATTTGAAAAATGAATTTAGACGTTATACCTCTTATTGGTATTTTTTAAAATTAGGTGGCACAATGAATTGTATTCCATACATAACATGTAACAATATTTGAGTCATCGATTACCTTGATTACTTCTACTTTGAGGTGTATGGCCTTCTTTAGTCCCAGAACGAGTGCTTCATATTCAAGAGTGTTATTCGTTCACTTGAACTCCAAACAACATGGTAAGGTGTCTATTTTATTTTGAGGGTAAATAGGAATACAACTAGCTCTGGAACCATCCTAAGTTTTAAAACCATCAAAATATAAAGTCCAAATGTCATTAGCTACTAGGTTAGTTCCTACGCTAGCGCTATGTACATTTATGTTACAAATTTCATTATTACCAGTTGGACTGCAAGGAAGAATATCCAATTATGTATCAGATCCTATAAGGGATGGATGCTCTTGGTAACAACCATGGTTAACCTATAGAAAAAAAACTGAAAATAGCTTGTTCAAAGCTAATTGGCTCATTGTATCCCTCAAGCATTCTCACGATATGCTTCATGTAAGGTTCACTCTCTACTCGAATCTGATTATTTTCTACCCTTATAAGGTTGAATCTATAAATGTTTCTAGTCTGTATTCTTGTAGTTTGTTGGACCAGTCTCTACTTGGAAGAAAACCATAGGCTTCAAGAATGTCCACAATTACAATCTTGATGCATTGGTGAACTCTATCATTTGAGGATAACTGAATGATAACATTGTTCAGTTCACCAATTTCTTGGACTAATGATCTATCCAGTTGTATGATTCTAGAATTAGTCTTTTCCCATTTGCATTAATCTTCTTGGTGAGAGATAAATCCATAAAATTTGTAGATGCACTATAATCAGCAAGGAAATTATGGTCATTATATGTAAATATTCCAAATGTTAAAACAAAAGGGGGTAGGTAGTATGAGAATTCATATTAGCAACGTTAACCACAAATTATAGAATGTCACGAGACTTATTGGACAAGGCTTGAGAAGCAAAAAATTATTTACTTAATGGAGATTTTGATGCAAATGCTTGGATAATCAATTTAGGTTGTCCTGCTACTTTGGCAAGATCGAATATTGAAATGTTGGCCCGAGCCCTTTTCTTAACCTCAATAATGTTATAATCAATTTCTTCATCCTTATTAGGTTATGCTAAAATCTTAGGTCGTTTAGCTTTGTTCAATGCCTCATAAGTGATAAACATTTTATTTTTATTCATGGAAGTGTTCTTAGGAGGTATAGCACTTCTAAAATTGTTTTGTGAATTATGGGTAGGATTACTACATGGTAATAAATTTCTCAGCAATTTCCTTCTAATTTCTTGCCCAAAAATTGGTCCTTTACTCCTCAAATTGTAATGTTTGGCTTCTTGTTGTGGAGAAACCTCACTCATTGGGGGTTCATCAACACTTTATTCATTAACATTGAATATAATGTCAAACATAAAAATTGAGTCACCAACACATGAATTTTCCTCTGTCATGGTTGGTTGTAACACCCTCCTCCCACATCTACCCAAGTAACTAGCCAACAAAGGTAAACATGTGACGCGAGGATACTATGATTGGGTTCAACCTCCTATGTGACCTTAAGGAAGTGGAATTTACGGAAACATCACACATAGTCATCTAATATTAGCTTCAAGACCCACAAAAACCAATCCCACACTTCAGAAAACATGTCTGTGGGTTCTACTAAAGTTTTGACCATCTTAGGCCTCAATTGCTCTCATGTTATAGGCATTACATCATCTAGAAACCAAAATTCACTCTCACAGGCTTATGTGCGAACTTCCAGGGACCTGAATTTTTAGTTTTGTGCCAACGATCCTGTGATTTAAGCCACTTTTTTAAGCCCATAGCACAGGTCACTATCCAAATTGGAGTGATAGCTTAAGATCAATAAAAGAACAGGAAAAAAAGGATGACAAAGAAGTAAGTTGAGAAATACCTTAACTAGACCCCTACTATCCATGACAAGCATTTCCTCAAACATATCATCAATATGTAACATATAGGTGTAAACAATAAAATTAGGTGTAGGGATCTCATACTTATCTAAGAATCACTATGAACCATTGTTCCCTCATGTCATTTTCTGCATTATCATCTATTAGGACATAGATACATTATCCATTCATTTACAAATAAAAACATGTTGATATCCATACATAGTTGCTGCCATAAAACATACATATAACCAACATAACATGGACCTAAATATGATAAACATATAAGCCATAAAGTTTGAATATACATCAATACATTTACAAATGAAAATAAAGGGAATGGATTTCTCATTAATGAATGCAATAACACAACCAGACATGGGACTACCATTTTACACCCGACCATAGATCGGCTAAGCCAAGACTCTCTTCAACCAATCACTCTCGTGCCATATTCCAAGCATGAATGTGGGACTCATAGAACACACCAAAAACACTAAATAAGCATGGATGCCACTAGAGTTCTCTGCCTACATCGTGATGAATTTTAGTGCCTCTTAGTTTCTCAAGCTTTACCATAATCCACAATTTGATCTAGGGATCACTAGGCCCTACACCAAGACACACTCTTAAGGCTTTATCGTACATGACATCATGGGACTAATAGGACCAACAGAGAGAAACCCACCTCTTGTTTTTACTGTATATCCTGCCATTCGCCAGCAAGGATTCTTAGCCCCACCAAGGCACACAATCTGGATTAGTTGCAACCCACAGTATGGTCTAGGGGTTACTTGGATGGTGGATTTACCTTGATCCTTAGTCCAATTCAGGGACATCTAGGCCATGTGTTTTTCAGTTCATAGATCGATGCCACTCAACTTTGAATCCATCCAGTCATCCCACATTAACCAAATATGAGAAACCCATCTCGTCAAAGCTATCAAGAAATGGAAAGGCTAGGCTGAAGAACACTATCACACCTGGAAAAACACATGCCATGATAGAAAATAACCACATGTGATACCATGCATTCCAAATCTAGCAAGGAAAATACACGTGCAAGTTGATACATGCAATGAAGCCTACTATGGCTTCTTGATCCTTCCTTTCCTTGCTTGATCTTTGCTTCCTCTTGCCTTCTTTTCCTTTCTTGCTCCAATGCCAAAGTGCTCCAAGAAACTCTAAGTGTCCAAGAGAGAGAGAGAGAGAGAGAGAGAGAGAGAATAATGAGAACTCCAAAGATAATCTGAAAAAAGGTCACCAACTAATCCTTAGAAGCCTTTTTATGAATGAGTCCTCTATTTTCTTCATTTTCCATTATTTCCTTCATTTTCATCCTCACATGCAACCTGTGACATTTCACCTCCTTTTCCTCCTAATTTCCATTATTTTCATAAAAAATGTGCCAAAAATTCCATTTTTCCTTTCCAAAGCCTTAGCCATTGCCTTTTCCAATTTCCATAGCCATAAAAAACCAAATGAACACCCCCCTAGGATGTCTTGCCCAAAATTTAGCTTGGAATAAATGTCCCATCAACTGTGATTATTGTTTTTAAGTTTTATTACATGGAATTTTCACCAGAGCTGTTACAGAACCCTCCCCCTTAGGGGACACCATCCTTAGTGTTCAATCACATGTACACCTAAACAACCCACTGAAAGAAGACATACTACTCATGGAGATTTATAACATAGCTCGATGAAGTATTTACAATGAAGGACCTACTCAAAGGAAAAACATCACGACAACATGTTGCATGCTTGAGCTTTATAACATAGCTCGTTATAGAATTTAGAATGATCATCTTGCTAAGTTCCAACCCACATGACATTATAACATCATGATAACATACATAATGACATGAAAACCATACTACTTAATGGATCTTTATAACATAGCTCATGGTGGTATTTACATCTGTATACATATGTATAGATAATAATATCACCAAAATATATACCAAAACATGTACCAAAACATATACCAGAACATCATATCAGAACATACGAAAAGACCATATCGAAGGATATACCAAAACACCATATCAAAACATATACCAAAACACCATATCAAAGAAAATACCAAAACACCATATCAAAGTTGTTTTTCCTCAACTAGCAAACAAGGAAGGATACATAGCCCACACTTGATTTGCCATATCCATGTAGCTTCATCAGGCCCAAATTGATTCCATTGCACTTTAACTTGCTCGATTGCTCGGTTCTATAGCATGAGCACCTTTTTATGCAATATACACTGAGGATTTGGTTGGAATTCTCCATCTAGTTCCACCTGCAATAAAGACCAATCAATCACATGATCATCATCCTTAACATATTTCTTAAGAAAATATACATGGAAAACATCATGGACTTTCACTGTCAGAGGTAGTGCAAGTTGATAGGCTATTGGCCCAATCCTCTCAATGATATTAAAGGGTTCACAAAACCATGGTACCATCTTAGCACAAGATCCAATATGCAAGGAGATATTCTTCAGTTTGATGCGCAAGTACACCTATTTCCTGGCCTGGAACTCCTTGAACACCCTCTTCCTATATGAAAAACACTTCTACCTATCCTATGCCACCTTTATATTCTTCTTGATCACCTACATTTCCTATTCCATGTTGACCAACATATCTGGTCCAATCAATACCCTCCTAACCAGATCACTCCAACTCATAGGAGTGCTACAACTCCACCCAAACAATTCCTCAAAAGGACTCATCCTTAATGACTCTTGCTTTGTTGTATACGAAATCTACCAAAGGAAGATAATATTCCCACTTTCACTACTAATGCATCATATACATCCTTAGCATGTACTCTATTATCCTGTTGACTCTCTTTGTCTGCAGATGATAAGTTTTACTGAAGGCCAATTTTGTGCCCAAAGCTACAAATAATTCCTTCCAGAACTTGGATGTGAACTTTGCATCCCTGTTTGACACAATCTTCTTTCGAACACCATGCAACCTGATCACATCTTTGATGAATACTTGTGCTACATCGCTAGCTAAGAATGTATACTTCACAGGAATGAAATATGAAACCTTTGTCAACTTGTCCACAACAACCATGATGGAATCATGTTGTCTCACTATCTTCGACAACCCTATGATGAAATATATCGAAATAACCTCCCATTTCCATTCTGGAATCATGATCAGTTGTAGTATTCCACCTAGATGTTTACAATCTGCTTTCACTCACTGGCAGTCGAAACACTTCACCACAAACTCAACTATATCCCTCTTCGAATTTATCCAATAGTAAAATATCTTAACTGATGTCATTGTCTTCTGATAACCTGGGTGACCTGAATATTGTTTTTCATGAAACTCCCTCAAGATCACCTTATTGATCTCAATGTTATCTGATACATATATCTTGTCTCGAAACCTAACCAATCCATCTGCTATAAGAGAATAATCGATAACCTGTGCACCTACACCTGTACCCGTACCTGTGCATGTGCCTGTACATCCACCAGTACATGTACCACGACCTATAACTGTACATTTACCTATGCCTATACATGTACCTATACCAACAACTTACTATAACCTCTGCATAATCTCCATATACCTGACATCCTGCTGACTTGCCTGCAAGATCGTATCCTATAGATTTGTCCCATAGGAGCTCATAGCTACCAAGTGGTTTACTTGTACCCATCTGCTAAGAGCATCTGCCACCCTATTCTCTTTACCTTTGATGTGCCTGATCTCAAAATCAAACTCGCTGACCGTGGCCAACCATCTAGTCTGCCTGGTGTTCATATTCAGTTGGTAAAACAAATACCTCAACCCAATGTGATCTCTCATAAGTAAAAACCTCATTCGAAGAATATAGTGCCTCCACAACTTCAATGCATGTATGGTCGTTGCTAAATCAAGATCATGTGTTAAGTAGTTCTACTCATGCTCATTAGTTTTCAGGACTCATAGCATACCAATTGTCCATCTTGCATAAGGACTCGACTAAGCCCTCTCTTGCAAGCATTTGTGCATACCACAAACTCTTTGTCCAGATCTGTCTATAGCACTAGTGCATGTGTCAAAAATTGATTAATTTTCTCAAAGCTAGCCTCACACTCCTTTGTCCATTGAAACTTCTTACCTTTCCTTTGCAATGATGTGATAGGATAAATAATCTGCTAGAAGTTCCTAATGAACCTCTTGTAATAGCTCACCATACCCATGAAAGATCTCAACTCATCAACACTCTTAGGGGCTACACATTCGATGATGGCCCTTATCTTCTTTGGATCTACGACAATTCCCTCCTTGGAGACATGTCCCAAGAAGTGTACCTCACTCTGAAAGAAACTGCACTTGCTAAGCTTAAAATATAGCTGATGCTCCCTCAACAACCTCAACATTTTTGCTAAATTCTTGGCATTCTTTCCCTTATGTTTATAATATACCAATATATCATCAATGGACACAATAACAAATTTATCCAAAGATGGACATGACACACTACTCATCAAACACTAAATTTAGTTGGAGCATTAGTTAAGCCAAATGGAACAACAAAAAACTCATAATTCCCATACCTGGTTTGGAATGTAGTCTTATAAATTTCCTCCTCTTTGATGAGTACCTGATGGTATCCGAATCTCATATCAATCTTCGAGAACATTGTTGCTCCCTTCAGTTGATGGAAATAGTCATCAATCCTCGATAAAGGGTACCTATTCTTGATAGTCACTTTGTTCAACTTCCTATATTCAATGCATAATTTGAGAGCACCATATTTCTTCTTCACGAACAATATCGATGCGCCCCAAGGAGATACACTTGGCCTAATGTATCCCTTATGCAACATTTCCCTCAACTACAAATTTAACTCAACCAACTTAGATATGCTTATCCTGTAAGTTGCTTTTGATGTTGGATCTTCCCCTGAAACTAACTCAAAAGAAAAGTATACCTCCCTATGAGGTGGAAACTCTATAATGTCCTAAGGAAATACATCCTGAAACTGTTGCAAAACTATGTGCCTACTCAACACATCGACATCCTCAATCTCCTTACCCTTATCACCAGAAATGTGCATTGAAAATAACATACATCCTTTCCTGCGACTATGCTTTGCCTGCATAGCTGTCACCATCCTAACTGACGTGGCTTTCTTCTTACCCTGCAAGACTTTTGTTCTCCATTGTCATTAACAAACTCAATGTCTTTGTCATAACAGTCTACCTTGGTTCTATGAAGATACAACTAATCCATGCTCGACAACATATTGTATGATCCCAACAGTAATACATTAAGATGTGTTTAGGTAGACATAACATTCAAGTCAAATGTGCAATATCTTACCCAATGATGAACTCACTTCTTTGTACCTATAGCAAAATGCACTAGCCAAGACTCTACATGCAACTCCTTACTCAAACCACACTTATCCACCAAGTCAGGACTAACATAGCTATAATTAGATCCAGTGTCAATCAAAATATAAATAACTTGATCACAAAGCTTACTGTCCATCTCAATGATAGATTCTTGGTGTTACGTCTATCTTTTTTCCACTACTGCATAAATATGTGGAATACTCTGACCAACATCCCCAACAGTATGCACTTTTGGTGCACTATATATCTTAGCCCTACCAGCCTGATCCTACAGACAATTTCTCCTAAGATATTCCTCACCATATGTCCAACAGCCCGACCGACTAGTGCCCTCACCTCTATGTTGCTACTGTTTTGACCAGTGTACCTGTCTAGTTGCATTAAAATTCTTTTGTGGTGCCATATTTTCTTTCCCATCTGCATTCTGAGACCTTGTTCTCTTACGCTTCCATTTACCTTTACCTTTGTCCTTCCCTTTCCATCCTTTTTGAGATTCATTCTTATGCTTTGATTGCTCATAGCAATGCTTCTATTTCCCAATGACTTCCTCAAGTGAACGAGACTCATCATACTCAATCTGATCTCTAAATCCTAATGGCAAACCATTGACTAATCTTTGAACTTTAGCCTTCTCGTTAGTAAGATATAGTGTATACCTCAATAGCTCCAAAAACTTGGTCATGTACTCTTCATATATCATTGATCCCATATTTAGTTCATAGAATTCTTTGGCCTTACTATTGTAGTACCTCTCTCACAAGTACTTCTTCTTGAAAATCCTCTTGAACTCCCGCCAACTCAAGTCATCTGTTGTGATTTCTCTAACCCACTTAACATTTTCTAAGCAGATGTCTGCTTTACCTTTCGAGCTGAAGATATCTATTCTGGCCTTCATGTTATCTATGTACTCATGAAACTCGAATAATTTGTTCATCCCATGTATTCAAGACTTTAAATCTTCCATATTCTTCATATATCCATCAAAAGTAGGTTGCTTTTCTTTCTTGAATTCATCTAGAAAGTATCCCCTATCACTCCACCTATAAGGATCATAATGATAATGATCATGATGTATATCGGAACCATAACTAGAATAGTACTTGTACGCATCGCCCCTCCTATCCGAAGTGTCCAAAAACCTTCCATCTCTCATTGTATCAAATATATCTGAGTTGTATCTACTAGGAGACCCACTTTCATATGCCCCATTAGTTTTATCCTCTTATCCATGGCTGATCTGAAGAGGCCCTTATCGCTGCAAGTCTAACAAACTCTGAAGAAGTATTGCATTAACCTATGCTTGCTTCTCTTGTGCTTGTATGGTTTGGTCATTATCTATCTTACAACTCCTTATCTCTTCCTTCAAGCTCCTTAATGTATCTGCCAAATCAAAAGTGTGCCCCGCACCATGCTGGTCATCTGGTGCACAGGGAGATTCTATGTAGTCTACCTCCTTGTCTGCCAGATCAACAAATCACTATGATACATGTATAACATAAACATAAAAACACATAGACATACACAAATAAATGTATCAACACATAAACATCATTCTAGTTAGGGTCTAGTCATTAACAAAAGGCCATATTAACAATTCATGCTATGACCTTGTTATCACAAAATCATGTACTGATGGCTGCTAATCAGTAAGACCCTATGTAACTATTTCAGACCAGACTCTTGGCTAAGGATTAGCCTCCCTAACCTAAGAGGGCTCTCTCAAAATAAACTATTGATTTATCATTAACACAAAGAGGGCTAACTCTTGAAATGAAGACTTAATAAACATGCTGGTTGGACAGACAACATAACATTTCTTCCATTGGACTCATGGAGTCAAACACCTTTTCAATAAACTATCAACTACTTATTCATAGAAGTCAAGGCATGTAATGTTTAAACACTCAAAACATTTCTCACAGAACCTCAACTCATAAGTATACACAGGAAGTCTGAGCACTAGGTGAATTCAGAGTGATTGTATACCTATAGAGCTGTAAAAAACATTCCTCAAAATAACCTCAACTCATAAATATGCACAGGAAGTCTGAGCACTAGGTGAATTCAGAGTGATTGCATATCTATAGAGCTGTAAAATATGAAGGATAAAACAAAACCACATACATCTTGAGCGTTTGAACAAAGTATGAATCTTGAGAAGAACAAGTAGTCTTTATATTACTGTAAAAAGTCTTTTATACAGGCCAATACAAACTCTGTTTTGCATAAAAATCCAACCCTCAT
>APFE030824345.1:6552-24179 GCA_000404065.3 Pinus taeda | reverse complement strand
AGTACCTGGTATATCAGAAAATCTTTGTTTCCTCCTTGAGATGATATTAGGATTCTCCACAGGACTAGGTGGGTTTGGGTCAGGATTACTCCTTGTATATCTTCCTCTCGAAGCCACCTTTTAAACTTTTAAGAATTAATGGAGTCACCAAGGTAGAATGCAGCCTCGAAAACCACTTTGAATTCCTGCTACCTTCAGAAATTCAATCTTAAGATTTCGGGAATGAGTAATCTTCAGACTCTCGGCAGATGCACCAAAATGTTATCACAAAATCAGTACTGATAGCTGCTAATCAGTTAGACTCTATGTAATTATTTCAGACCAGACTCTTGGCTAAGGATTAGCCTCCCTAACCTGAGAGGGCTCTCTCAAAATAAACTACTGATTTATCGTTAACACAAAGAGGGCTAACTCTTGAAATGAAAACTTAATAAACATGCTGGTTGGACAGACAACATAACATTTCTTCCATTGGGCTCATGGAGTCAAACACCTTTTCAGTAAACTATCAACTACTCATTCATGGAAGTCAAGGCATGGAAGTCAAAACATTTCTCAAAGAACCTCAACCCATAAATATACACAGGAAGTCTAAGCACTGGGTGAATTCAAAGTGATTGTATACCTATAGAGCTGTAAAAAACATTTTTCAAAAGAACCCCAACTCATAAATATGCACAGGAAGTCTGAGAACTAGGTGAATTCAGAGTGATTGCATATCTATAGAGCTGTAAAATATGAAGGATAAGACAAAACCACATACATCTTGAGCGTTTGAACAAAGTATGAATCTTGAGAAGAAAAAGTAGTCTTTATATTACTGTAAAAAGTCTTTTATACAGGCCAATACAAACTCTATTTTGCATAAAAATCCAACCGCCATTACATCAGAGTTTCCTCTATATATAGGAAAACATTCTTAACTACTTTGAGCTTCCTCCTCCAGCATGAGGGGAGCTCGATCACTGACATTAACTACCCTTATCTATCTTAATAGACTCATTAAATCTACTAAGCATTGAACTGTAATTACAAAAGAGTCCTAATCAAACTTAAACTCTAATTTTATTCTCCTCGTATCATGATTCCTTTCTAGATCTTCGACAACTGTCTCCTTTAGTTCTGGCCGTGATAGCTGAGATAAGGATGCAAGAAACCAGATTAGCCTTGGATGCTGAATGTGCTGATGGTTCATTGATCATAATAATAAACCCTTGTTTTCTCGGTCCTTGTTTCACACCATCCTTCAAAAGTTAAGCAATATGTTCCCAGCTCTTTAATACTTCAAAATCGATGAGCATCACCATCTTTCCAGATATGCTGGAAGCCTTGTTGATTGAACAGGTGTACAAGCCCACATCCTCGTATGCATCTTCAGCGAAACCCTAACCACCGGTAATAAAGTACCTTTATTAAAGCTATGGCTTAAGACAAAATATTTTACCTTTATGAAGGATGGACACTTGTCATTATTTGAATGGCCCTGATAGCCTTATGTGGTCTCCTTGATGTTCATTAGGCCTTTTCTTCAAAATCTGCTGACCTCATCATAAAACTATTTATTTTCTTCAAAAAACAGCACCTACAGCAGTTTCGTAGCGTGCTACGAAACTGCTATTTCTTTAAAAGCACAATCTTTAATGAATGTATCAATATTCTCTGTGACTGTAATAGCTCTGCCACTGGTTTCAAAACTCCTAATTTACCTTGATTTTATATGTCGTGCTTACATGCCTTAAAAACAATGAACTTAAGTAAAATAAAGCAAAACTTTGGAGTAGCACCTGACTTTAAAATCTGCAATTTCATTTGGCAGCTAATCTATTTAGCTGTGCTTTTAGTTTTGCAACCTCCTTTTCCATGGCTGCGATTTCAGCTACAGCCCTCTCCATCTCAGCCATTTCCTTTTCGGTTTCCTCCCACTGGTCCTTTGAAGATGTAGCCTTTGCTTTTTCAGGAATGGGGATTTTTTTATTCAAACCTTTCTTCCTGATTTCTTTTGCTTCTTCTGTTTTGGGCTGTTGTTTTTCCATTTCTCTTGCTTGTCTTCTTGTAAAGGGCTTTTTCTTCATTTTCTCTGCCTCCTCTGTTTTAGGCAGTTGTTCAATTACTTCTGTTCTAAGCACCTTTACAGCTACCTCTTCTCCGTGCACTTGCCCAGCTTCTTTGATCTGCTTCCTTGTGACTGGCCTCCGTGGTTTGAACACAAATTCTTTACCAGGTTCATCAAACCTTAACCTCTTCGAGGCCTTTGATTTCTTAGTGCTCTCTGGTGATGATTGAGTAAGGTCAATATGCCTTGACTCACTATGCACTGATTTAGCTTGCTCAAAATCAATAGCCTCAAGCAAATCATTTAAAATAGCTTTTGATATTGGACTTTCTTCAACAGCTATTGATTTTCCCTTCTCTTTGCTTAACTGACCTCTTGTTTTTACTCTTGATACCTGTTCAACTCCACTTGACCCTGGTGCATTTTTCTTGTGCTTGATTTTCTCTTTTGATGATGATTGCGGTGTCTCTTTGGTAACTAATGGCTTATTTGATTCCTTCAATTGGGTATTGGTTTTCTTCTTGCCTTTTATCTCCTTTCTTAGTTCAGAAAGAGTAGGTTCCTCAGTTGGCCTTTCTCTTTCTCTAACAGGCAGTGGGGTGAGGCCTGTCTTACTCTGAAAACCAGCCATAAAAATAAAAGAGTCCCAATCCCGACCAATCTTCTGCAAGTTATCCAGCACTAACAGTTTTACTATACTATGGTGAAACAGTGATGTCTCATAGTCATCTTTCCTCAATTTATACCATGGTGAAACAGTGATGTCTCACAGTCATCTTTCCTCAATTGAATCTTGTCACACATCTTGCTGAGGCTACAAAACAAGTAGAATGATATATCTATAAATGCTTTGCCTGTAAAATGTAGCAACAGCTTAAAATGATAGGAGTAAACCTTGTTATATCTCCCTTCACATGTTAAATATTTCTGAATACATGTTAAGAGAAGTGCATAGTGTTCTTTTACATAATGTCCCGGCACAGCCTTTGTAAGGTCTTCATTTACATAAGGCTCCTTCAGGAACTCCTTGCAGGGGTTCATATCAAATTTGAAATTTTTAAACCACTCCTGCCCTCCTCTCGGAATTTCAGTCACCCTAGCAATAACCTCTGAAGATACTGGGAAATCTAGCATAGCTACTTTAGAACTTAAACCAGTAAAATTTAAGGCAAATGCTTTTGTTACCCCTCAGCATGCCCACCCTGTAGCTTCTCACAAAATGTCCAGCAACCAGCATCCTGAAAAGCTTGTCTCACACCTTCATCTCTCAATGCGAGATCCAATCCCACAGGTTCTGTTCTTTGACATCTTCCAGACCGATGCCCCTTCTTCTCCATTTCGCTTTGAAATCCTTTGTGCAGAGAAACACTACCAACTTCAACTTCAAATGCAAATTCAAACTTTTGAATGCCAGCTCGCTTGCAATCAGGTTCCTTTTAAAGAATGAACTCGGGCTCCTCCGCAACTTAACAGTCTTATCATGCAAACGGACCAATTCATGCAACATTAACAAACATCATGACACTACCAGCATTACAGACCATTTGAATGATTTTATGTGCGTGGTTATGAACCTATTGGTGGAATGATGGCTTATACTTGCTTGAAAAGGATGCCATTCTGACAATAATCGGACGGACATACTGACTCATTCCCCAGACATGACATTCTAAGAATCAGTGCTGCTTAAATCCCCGAATCCGCGATTTCGTAGCGCAGACAGTTACAAGTTAACAACATGCGCTACGAAATGGCTAGTTACTGACATGCTGTGAAAGACCTAAAACATCATTGCGCTGCAAAATCAGCCAATAAAATTGCGCTGCAGAAATGCGAAAAGGACTAGTGACGTATATAAGACAAGACATATCTTATATAATCATGATGGAGGATAGCTAACGGATTTTGAAAATGATTCATATGAATATCTTTATAAAACACGATCCCTAAGTAACAATCATAGGGCAATAACCATTAGACACCTATTTTTGGACAACAAAATTTTTATGGACAACATTATGTACATATCACTGCAGTTCTAGATGATAATAGACCTCATGCATGAAAACAATGATTAATCCATTATAAACATTTCCACATGCAACCAACAACATCTATAAGAAAAGTCTAATCAGCTACACCTATGCATAAACGCGTGTAGTCGAACATAAATGATCAATTCTTGTAATTGACATAAAAGACTAATACATGTAATCAAATCTACAAGAATTTTTCCTAACATACAAGGATGTATGTAGGTGACATAAAATAAGCATGTAAGAGACACATCCCAATATGTAACCAGTCATATCCTCATGACAAATGCATTCCACAAAATCAACATAAAATTCAACATGGAAACCTTACTACAACCATAATCAATCATCTAGAAAATGTAAAAAGCACATGGAATACGGGTGTAAAAGACACACATGCAACTGACATGCATGCATGACCAACACACACTGTCCATCTAGTCCTAGGGGTGAACCATCCTCTGATACCAATCTGCAACAAAATCCTTCCACATCTACCCAAGTAACTATCCAACTGGGGTAAAGATGCGACAAGAGGCTACTATGATTGGATTCGACCTGGTATGTGACCGCAAGGAAGTGGAATCGATAGAAACATCACACACATCCATCCAACATCAGCTTCAAGACCCACAAAAACCAATCCAACACTTCAGATAGATTTCGCTTGGTTCCTACTAAGCTTTGTACCATCTTAGGCCTTAGTTGCTCTCATGCTATAGGTAGGAGAGCATCTAGAAACCCAAAGTCTCTCTCACAGGTTTATGTGCCAACATCTAGGGAGCCAATTATCCAGTTCTGTGCTAGCAAGCCCAAGATTGAAGCCACCTTTTCAGGCCTAGATCCCAAGTCACTAGCAAGATTGGAGTGATAGATTAAGATCAATAAAGGAACAATAAAACAATTATTCTGAAACAATAAGGTGAACAAGAACTTAACAAGACCCCTACTAGCCATGACAAGAATTTTGTCAAACATATCATCAACATGTAACCTACAGGTGTAAATGAAAAAATTAAGTGTAGGGATCTCATACTTATTTGAGAATCACTATGAACCATTGTTCCCTCATGTCATTTGCTGCATTATCATCTATTAGGCCATAAATACATTATCCATTCATTTACAAGTAAATGTTGAAAGCCATACATAGCTGATATCATAAAACATACATATAACCAGCATAATAGGGATAGAAATATATAAACATATCAACCATAAAATCCACATATACATCAATACATTTACACATTGAAGGGAATGAATTGCTCATTAATGAATGCAATAAACCAACTGGAGATGGGACTACCACGTTCCACCCAACCATAGATTGGCTAAGCCAAGTCTCTCTTCAGCCAATCACCCCCATGCCATATTCCAAGCATGAATGTGGGACTCATAGAACACAAAAAAAAAAACCAAATAAGCATGGATTTCACTAGAGTTCTCCACCTACACCGTGAGGAATTTGAGTGTTTCCTAGTCTCTCGGGCTTTATTGTAGTCCACAGTCTGATCCAAGGATCACTAGGCCCTACACCAAGACACACTCCCCAGGATTTACCATGCATCCCATCTCGGAACTACCAGGACCAACAGAGAGAAATCCACCTCGTCTTTACTTTATATCCCGCCATTCACCGGCAAGGATTCCTAGGCCCACTGAGGCACACAATTTGGCTTTACTGCAACCCACAGTCCAGTTAAGGGGTTACTAGGATAGTGGCTTTATCATGATCCATAGTTTGGTTCAGGTTCCACTAGGCCATGCATATTTTCAATTCTGAGATCCACCCCACTCAGCTTCAAATCCATCTGACCATCCCACATTAACTAAATATGAGAAACCCATCTCATCAAAACTATCAAGAAATGGGAAGGCTAGGATGAAGAACACTATCACACCTGGAAAGACCTATGTCATGATAGAAAAGAACCACATTCGATACCATGCATGCCAAATCTAGCAAGAAAAATACACATGCAAGTCGATACCGCTGCAATGAAGCCTATTGTAGTTTCTTGATCCTACCTTTCCGTTCTTTATCTTTGCTTCCTTTTGCCTTCTATGACTTTCTTACTCCAATTCCAAAGTGCTCCAAGAAACTCTAAGTGTCCAAGAGTGAGAGGGAGAGAGAGGGAATAATGAGAGAGCTCCAAAGCTAAAATGACAAAAGGTTACCAACTGATTGTCCAAATCCTTTTTATGAATAGGCCTCTATTTTCCTCATTTTCCATTATTTTCCTTCATTTTCCTCCTCACATGAAATCCATGACCTTTCATCTCCTTTTCCTCTTAATTTCCATTATGGTTTTAAATAAATGTGCTAATAATTCCATTCTTCCTTTCCAAATCCTTAGCCATTTCCTTTGCCAATTTCCTTAGCCATAAACAACAAAATGAACACCCCTTAGGATGTCTAGCCAAACATTCAACTTGGAATAAACATCCCATCAATTGTGGTTATTGTTTTGAACTTTTATTACATGGAATTTTCACCAATGCTATTATATTTGTTCCCTTGGTTCTTTAGTATTCTCAAAATCCTTTTCCACTAATAAAGTTTCTATGAAAATTGTCCACCATAGGATTCATGTTGTGGTTCCATTATGGACATGCTTTATGTAAATGCCTCTCCTAATGGAAAGTGCAAAATTTATCCATGCCCAAGCTTTCAGCATTGAGCACAACATTGGAGCTTTTTGTAGACTTGCTTAGTTGATTATTATTTTTCTTAATGAAAGGCAGATTAAAAGACTTAATTTTGGTAGATTCCTCAATTGAATTTCTCTTCACTTTACATACTTCATTAGTGAGCAACTTCAAATACATATCCAAGCTTTCTGTATCGAGAGAATAATTCTCTTTGGCTTTAGTGGAGGAGGCTTGAAATTTTACCAGTGCCTCTGGAGTCGTTATAATCTTAGTAATCATCAATACCTCCAATAGAACACAAGCCTTTCTCAATAGTGATCATTTCTACAAAGTTAAGGGCTAGTGTTTCCTTTGCAACACTTTTAAAAAAAACATTTTTTTTGTAAGCAAGGCAACAATTTCATAATATTTGGTAATAGAATCATACAGTTGAAAATTCTTGGGGAACTTATTTTGTAAACATATAAATCTATAATTAAAATATTTTTCCTTTTATTTGCCCCCCATCTTAATATTTCCAAGTTCCTTGAGGAACATGGTGGGAATTTTATCCTTGACAAATTTATCTAAAAAAAACTTTTTGAACTACCTCCAATTATGGACTAAATTAGGTGGAATACTATGGTACCAAACTAATGCTCTACCCTCTAGTGTACAAGAAAAATTAACAAGAAACATCGGCAAAATATACCTCTAGCATTCACAAATACATGTAAAAATCATCAATGTGGTTTCATTTTTCATTTTCTTATTAGGATCAAACTTTGAGAGTAACATTTTTGGGTGTTTAGGCATGTAATGCAGATTTCGCGAAAGAGCAAGAGGCCCTTGGGCCATCTAGTCCAATTCATCATCAGCCATGTCTTTATCTTCCTCCTCATTTTCACTATCTGATTTTGAAGAGTCTTCTCCTTTACCGTACAAATCTTCATCGTTATCTGCAAGGAAAAATTTAAGGATGGAAATTTATCTAAAATTTTAGAAACCTTGGTGAATATTACAAGTCCCTATCATGGAAACTGTAAAATATTTGGTGCTATCTTTGTAAATATATTCAATTTCTAATGATTTTATGTATAGTATCCATAATATTGTTTTATGATTTTTAAGGTAAAATAGTTTTATACTATAAAATTTGGGTGATTAAGTTTTAGAAAAAATGGAAATTAGCAAATCTCTCTTTTGGAAAAAGCATGGAAAATTATCCCACCTGCAAATATTAGCCCCTAAAATTTTCCTTGATTATCTAGTTGTTCTTCTTCGCTCGGTTATTCCTCAGGAGAAAAATGAAAATCTTCCCTCTCACCTTGCAGATTTCCTCAAGGAGTGGTGGCTTATTCTCTTAATGGAGAGATATAATTAGATCATCAAGGGCATCAAAAAATAAATCTTCTATTGTAGAAACCAGAACACCATGCTGAGTTGTTTCTTTCGTAGAGTGGTTATGAGGAAGAATAGAAGTGACACGAAATATGCCAAGATATTTTGCAAACTGAAGAGTAATAGTTAAAATCTCACAAAGTTCATCGGAAGTAAATTTAAAAGAATCTTCTTGTTGCACAAAAATTGTCACCTTGACATTCTGTAATCTGTGTGAGTCCATTATCACTCATACTTTCCTCCTTTGCAAGTCCTAAGCCTCAATTCTTCATATTAAGCCTTGAAAATAAAAGAAATCCCTCAAAGGTCTCTAAAACTCTGGTTCCGCACTTTCTCTTAGCATTACCTATGGTCTTGCACCTAATGGTCATGTCCCCTGCGCACCTGACCGCTCTGTCTCTGTGTTATGTATGCGGACCCTTGAAAAGTTAAAAAGGCAAAAGTATATTTTTAAAAACTCACTTTGAGTCATTTCTGCAAGCTTCTGGAAGGAACCTTGAGGTGGCAAGTTTTCTCCTTTAAGGTTCATGCATCCCATACCTTAAGGAGCTAACCCCTTGATGTGAGGAGCTTATCCCTTTGAAGGAGGACTCTATCCCTTCATAGGTGGACCTGTAACCTCCTTCCTTTGCACTATAAAATGAAGCATTGGGCTGGTTACTGAGGGGGTTGAAAGCTGAATATTTTTGAGGTGAAATGTTGCTGGAACATAGTCTTCCTAATTGAGATTTTGTGAGGAGAGATTACATACCTCTTTGATCTCATTTGGAAGAGTGTGAGGCTTGTCAAAGTAAAGGAGATTCTTGTTTCAGACCCTGGGAAGAGCTTGTACAACATCAAGGCACCAAAGGTTGTAAGGTTCTTCTATTTCAAAGTTAATACAAATAAGTTTATTTTTCTCAATAAGCTGTGTTTTATGGTTTATTTTATGTATTCCTTGATCACCATAATGAACATGATTTATTGTATTAGCTATGTAGGTGTTATTTGATGTGTGCTTATTTGTGGTTGCAGGTTCTCAAAAGGAAACTCTTTTGGACAGTTGAAGCATGGCTACTAGAAACTAGTGTTGGACTTAAGGTAGGGTCTAAACACCTCTATAGTTTTATTAATGAATCACAATATGTTTAGAGAAAGGTAGATTTGCTTGTTCTACTTGTTTCTAGATATATTTTGATACTAGGGAGATCAGCCTTATCTGCAAGATCGATTTATCTGGCCAACAAATTGGCGACTCTACTGGGGAACTGAATTTGGTTTTTTGTTTTCCTTTGTCTTTGACTTGAGAAACTTGTTCTTGTTTCTGGTTTTTGCTTGAAGTGTGTGGGATTGGGTAGTTTTTAGGATCTATTTATTTTTTTTTGAAGTTTACAGGGAACCGCACTTTCTTTTTACAGACAGTGTAGAAACCTCCCCACTTTTCCTTTAGTACACAGAGTGGTACTGCATCCGGTTCTTCTGGAACCCTGCGAACCCTATGAAATTTTTTGAAAAACCTAAAATGTTTTCTTCTAGTTATGTTGAGGTTTCATTTACGACATTTAGGGTCTACCCAGATCTGCATGTGTTCTACCAAAAATATCTTGTGAGTAAGTTCCATTGGTATTTTTGTTTTAGATGATTTTCTAGAAGTTTTGCATGCCTGGATTGGTTTTCACTTGGTCTCTGTAGTGACTCAAAGATTAGAAGCCTAAGAAACCTTAGATCACCCTGGTGTCTTTTTGTCTTCTTGATGAGCATGACTGGTTTGTGAAATCTGTCCTTGCTGAGAAATAGATTTCATTTTCTCTTTGCAAATCTTTGAATGAACTTGGTCATAAGTTTTGAATTTCATTTTTATAAAATAAAACACATTTGGATGTTTTTTGATTGATTTGTTATTCTAAACGAATTAATCGTTAGTTTACTGAATAACTAAGTAAATATTTGAAGCTTTTATACATTAGATTTTTAGAAGTTTTTAGATCTCAAGATTAGTTTTTATAGTTTTGAGTGTTTTATAGAAATTGTAGAATCTCTTTTGAAAGAATCATTTTTTGTAGTTTTTGAGTGTTGAAAAAGACAGGGATTTTTTGTGAGCATAATTAGTAGCCTCATTTTGAGTTCTTATTGAAAAAGACAAAAAAAAATTCTTTTCATGTACACGTTAAAGGAGAGATTTGTTTTTCAAAGAATTGCATTCTCAAAATATTTCTTTTAGCTGGAAATTCATTGAAGGGAAAACAAATTGTTTATCATTTTAGGTGCATTTTTTAGTTTTTTTGGGGTCGAGTCTTAACACCATCAAAGTTTCATTTCCATACCTATTGACTTAAGAAACAATCCATAAAAGTAACTCTTAATTAAAATTGATCTAGCAATATTTTTATTTCTAGGGCTCTTATCACCAATATAGCTTGGGCTAATATCTTGGAGTAGGGAGTAATTAACTCTCCAAGATAGTTAAAACAAAAAAGTAGCTATATCTTGTGGTAGGAAATAAATCCAATTGTAATTGATATAATCTGGGAAGCTCCTCTTAAAGAAGTCAATCATGAGATCATGTCCAAACATTTGAGACAATCAAGTCTGTCTCATTGGGAATGATAGAAGATTTACACGTATTATAAACGGTAAACCTCGGATTAACCATTGTCGAGGAGCCTAGGGTCACTTGTTGGTAAACCGTGGATTGATCATGTTGAGGAGCCTTCAAGGGGATTGAGCTTTGTTACTCTGCCCTTGTGCATAGATCAGATCGTAGATTGTGCCCCCACTTGTATTTGTTGCTGTTGGTAACCTTAGTGTCCATAAACTTAAGATTATTTCCTAAGGTGATGGTGAAGGATGGATCTCACTGTACCTGGAGCAGACATCAACTAGACTCACTTGGACTCTTTGGGGGGTTCTCTTCACTCGTGACGGTCTCGTGAAGAAACATGTGCTAGTCTGTTTCATTAAGCAGGTTGTCGGGGTAACTATTCCAACCTCCCTTTCTGCATTAAATTCTACGACGTTGTATTTCATCACCAACTAGTGTTTTTGGTACAGAAAGTTACTGTTTGTGTGTGGTTTGAACTCTTAGATTTTTTAGGTGTGTGATTCAATTGTTTGGTTCTTTAGAGAATTTAGGTGGTTTTATTGAGATTTTCTTTGTAAGCGTGTGAGTAATTAAATATTTAATTGTGGTTGAATTACTGAGACAATCCTGTAGACTTCGGGGGCAACCTTTCAAGTATACACCAAGCCAGCTTGAAGGGCTACGAGCTCTTGTATCACCTAGTGACAATAGAGTTGGGTCACTGGAAGCCAGAGAGTCATATTTAATTGTTCATCTTGATTATCAAGTTCAATCAACAGAGTATATTTCTGAACCAATTTCATTTTCCAAAGTTACTGATAGTATTTCTCCTACCAGTGAATTAATTGAAGAACCTGAAATTTCTAAGCCTGAAACTAAACCTGCTGCTACTCCATCTTCAGGATTTTCTTCTCCAACTTCTAGTGGTCTTAGTTCACCGAGGTTAGGAAGTATCATTACGCAAAATATTCCTTTTGGACTCATTTCTATTGAAGAACTTGTTAGTGCGGACAAAGAGTTAACTCTCCCTGAAAATCAACCAACTTTAGAACTTAGGGGGCGTGAATCAATTTTCTATAGTCCTTTTAGGAGTGACGCTTGGTATGTATTATTTACAAACTTTTTAGAAAACCTGGGTCTTAGTTTTTCACCACCCTGAATTCCTTTTCATCCTATGCAGAGGTTATTATCCTCCTTTGAATATATCGAGACGGTCATCTATGTTTTCCCAAACACCGGAAACATTTTTATATGGCAGTCCTTTTGTTCCTTCGGGGTATCAGTCACTTACTGGTACTTTTTCAGGAGAATCTCCTCAACCAATTGAATGTGATATATCAACTGGTAATAATGGAACTCAAGCATTGAGCGTAGAAGAAATTCTTATGATGTTTGGTACTATTCGAAATCCGCAGTCTCAAGGTAGTTAGTTACCACCTGGAGGGCAACCTCAAGGTAGTCAGTTACTGACTGGGGGGCAACCTCAAGGTACTTAATTACCACCTGGGGGGCAACCTCAAGGTAGTTAGTTACCGCCTGGGGGCAACCTCAAGGATAGTACATACCTTCGGGATAGTACATACCTCAAGGTCAACCTTAGACTCAGTACATACCTCAAGGTCAACCCCAGTATCAATATATACCTCAAGGTCAATCCCAGTTTTAGTACGTACCTCAAGGTTATCAACCTCAAGGTCAGTACCCAACTCAAGGTTTCCAAACACCTTCTGGTCAATCATTTGTACAAGGAGTTGGAAATGTACCTCTTAATTATCAGCCCTATGCTCAACCCGGTTATGGTCCTCAATATGCTCAACCTTTTATGGGTCCATATCCCAGAATGAACATGGTGTGGGATCCAACTCAATAGACTTTGCAACCTAATGTGCAGTTCTCAGCTCATTCTAGACAACCTTTGGTTTCTCGACCAACCAAACAACCTGTCAAGCCTACTGTTCAAACCTTTGCACCTAGTGTAGTTCATCAGCCTAGGCCTAGTTCACCTCAAACACTACCTCAAATTGTTGCTGCAACTACTGCAGTTTCTGTTCAATCTAACCCACCCACTTCTGGAGTATCAGCAGCTTCATTTTCTACTATTCCTCAATCAGTGCAAACTCCTCTAGCCTCTTTACGATGGTCATGACCTATAGTTCAGACTTCAGTTCATATGCTTGTAGGAAAACTTGGTCCAAGCACAGTTGTCACAAGTCAACCACATTTCACTTATCAACCGTACTAGGGATAGTATCAATTCAGTCCTACTGTACAAAACCCATTTATTAGTATCAACCGTACTCTGGATATACTTATCAACAGCCTCAACAACCCAGTTTGGTCTGGTTAATCCTGGTTTTCTGGGAGGGTATAATATTCCTAATGCAAATCCAATTCCAGGTTATCCTGGATATCCTCGTACTGGAGCTGGTCTTGTTACCCAAGGTTTTTGCAACCCTAACCATGAGTTACCTTTTATTGCAACTTTGGATTTACCTGATTTGTTGTGCCTTACGAATGATCCAATTTAATATCTTCCGTATTGGCTGCCAATGCCTAATAAGTTTCTCAGTGATATCCCGAAGTTTGAGGGTAAGTCAAGAGAAGATCCGTCAAATCATGTGATGACTTATCACCTCTGGTGTGCATCTAATTCCATTATCGATGATTCAATTCACTTACGTCCTTTTCAACGCACTCTGATTGGTATTGCTGCCAAATGGTACATTGAGTTACCACGAGGCTCTTTTTATAATTCTAGTCAATTAGCCACTTCTTTCTTAACTCATTTTCAGTTGCCTGTCAAATACGACAATGGCACAAAATTGTTAACTTCATTAAAACAATCCACATCCACATATATTTCAGATCATATTCATGAATGGCAACGTAGATGATGTTTAGTGAATGTTTTTATTTTGGATCAAATTTTAGTAGAATGGTTCATTAAATCATTATTACCTAAAATCACTGAAGATGTATCTAATGCCGGAGTTGTTACTGAAGAGAAAGTAATTGCTCAGGCTCAGTACCTTGACCTTGTCTATACGCAGTCAGGTACTTTACATGAGAAAATCCCCGACCTTTCGAAACACAATCAAATAACTGCAGCTCCTTCAGGGTCTCATGCCACTGATGGTATGATTGGTTCAGTTAGTAACAAAAGCGAGAAGAAATCTTCAAAAAATTCTTCTCCTATTATAACTTTACTAGGTTCCCTGATAGGAGACTCTTCTGCTGAAATTCTTGCCGATATTCATGGCATAGAATCATCTACGGCCAAATCAAAATTTGGTGGTAAAAATAAGGGGAAGAAGAAAAATAAACAAAACTCAAAAGATAAATCAGATAAAAATGAATCTACCAATGAGAAACATAAACCTCGCTATCCTTGTCTCATTTGTGATGAGGAGCATTTTACAAGAGACTACCCACATCAAGTAGAGGTTGCGAAAATAGTCAAAGGTTCTCAAATGCCTGCTGTCTTGAAGGATCCTTTCCTATTCAAGATTGTAAGATGATTGGTTCTTCCTCAAATGCCTCAGAAGAACCCATTATGATGATGTCTCATGTGAGGATTGCGACGCCATCACAAGATTATGATAGTAAAAATCATGTTGGTGGTAAGGAAGCAGAATCTTCTAATTCAAACCCATCAACTTCAAATCCTTTTGGTTCTGATCCGCTATAGATTGAGAAACCAAACCCTGACTTAGTAATCAAACCACCTGCTAAAGGTATTCTTCAGAAGTCAACTTTCAATCCACATGCGAGAGCTACTCCAAATTATAACATTGTTGAAGACTTAGCTATTTCCCCTTCAACAATGTTGGCTTTGGAGGTGCTGCAATCATGCCCAACACAATGTAAATTACTATTGTCAGCTATAGGAGCTGTTGATATTCAGGATTCGAACCTAATAGTCTTCAATTTAGGGAATAGTGCACCCTGCCTACCTCTTCAAATGGCTTTCCAGATTTCAGTGTTAGTAAAAGATAGACCTTGCTTTCGGACTGTGATTGATGAGGGAGCTTCTATGTGTATTATGTCAATTCAATGTTGGATATCGCTTGGTTCTCCTACACTCAATCAGTCCCTGATGATTCTAAAGGCTTTTGATGGCTGAGGGTTCCATCCTTTTTGCATTTTTTAGGATTTACCTATAGGGGTTGAAGGAAAAACTGTAAATCTAGATGTGGAAGTGGTTGATGCCCCTCTATATTACAACCTTCTCTTAGGTCACAGTTGGTCTTATTCTATGATTGCTATTGTTTCATCGGTCTTTCGGCTTATCAAGTTTCCTCATAATGGAAAGATCATTACGATAGACCAGCTGACTTATTTGTCTTCCAACCCAACCTCTTCAGATAGTATTCAATATGTCGGTAAAACAACTATCCCTTACAAGGATGTTGGGGTAGGTTTGATTAAATATTCTGGTTTACTAGGAACTTTTTCTTTCCCTCCTCCTAACGTATTGCCTTCTATTGCAACTATTCATATGATTTCATTGAACACTCTTGCTTTTGATGATCCTTGGATCATACCTTCCGATTCTGAGGTGGATTCATTTGGTAACGTGATGCCTTTGAGTTCCTTTGAAATTGCATATCAGGCTATACAGTCGTTTTCTGACTCTCGTTCAACCGAAACTGATCCAATGAATGTGGTCCATGGGGAATCACTTTCAATATCAACCTCAACTTCAAGAACATTTTCTGATCTTGTTCATACTGATGAGTAGATTCGTGAACTTTTGTCTATTGATGATTTACCATGGGAAGATATTCATCATCGATCTTCATTTTTACCTGAGCTTGATCATTTTGAAAATGATTTTTCATCTATTTTTACTGCTGACTATGTAAAAGAACTACAGAATCCATTGCAACATCGTGATTCTGAGTTAAATTTGGGAAATATCTCTTGAATGGTTCCTATTGACATTTCAGTTAAACCCAAAATTATTGAAAACATTCATATAGGTGCTTCCTATATGGACAATGAAATCCAAACTTATAAAGCCATATTTCAAGAATTCCATGATGTGTTTGCCTGGTCATATGAAGAAATGCCAGGAATCAATCCATCAATTGTTTTCCATGAAATCAAAACTTACCCAGATGCTAAACCTGTCCAGCAATGTTTGCATCAAATACATCCAAGAAAAGCTGTTGCTATTAAAGCTAAAGTTGAGAAATTACTGTGCAAGTTTCATTTATCCAATTCCCTTAACGGATTGGGTATCAAAAATTGTTCTTGTTAACAAAAAGAAAGGAACGATAAGAATATGTATCGATTATAGGGATATTAATCGAGCTTTTCCTAAAGACAATTATCCAACCCCCTATATCGATCAAATTATTGATGATTGTGCCGGCAGTGAAATGTTCTCCTTTATGGATGGTTTTTCCGGTTACAATCAAATCAACATACTCCCTGCTGATCAGCCTAAAATGACTTTCATTTGTCCATGGGGGACATTTTCTTATTGAAAATTACCTTTTGGATTGAAGAATGCTAGAGCAACTTTTCAAAGGGCTATGTCCTATGCATTTCATGACATCAAGCACATTGTGCAGCCTTATCTCGATAATTTACCTGACCATTCATTACACAGAGCCGATCATCTCACTCATTTACAAGAAATCTTTATGAGATGTAGGCATTATCAAATTAGGCTGAATCCACACAAATGTGTTTTCTATGTAGAAACGGGTTGTTTACTGGGATTTGTTGTTTCGAAAGCTGGCATTCATGTCGATCCCTCGAAGGTTGAAGCTATTGTCAAATTACCTCCTCCTTCAACTCTTCGCCAACTCCAAAGTTTGCAAGGGAAAGAAAACGTTTTACGTCATTTCATTCCTAACTACGCCGAGGTAATGAACGGTTTTACCAAGTTGTTGAAATAGAATACTCCATTCTTTTGGGATGAGATAGTTGACATATCTTTTGATGCACTTAAACACGTGTTGAGCCATGCACAGTTATTGCATCCTCATAACTACAAACAGGATTACTTTTTGTACCTTACCGCTTCTCATTCCACCATTGGGATGGCTTTAGTTCAGGAAGATGAATTCAACAGTGAACATGTGATTTACTATCTTAGTCGAACTCTGAATCCGACTGAGCTTAAATATTCGCATGTGGAGAAATTGGCCTTGGCGGCTGTTCAAGCTGTCCAAAATTTCATCGCTACGTCCTATTATGCAAAACCACGGTAATTTCTTACTGTAACCCTATGATGTATATTTTGACCAAACAACTGCTAGGGGGAAAGTATTCCAAATGGATAGTTATCCTATAGGAATTTGACTTAGAATTTGAAAAATCCAAGGCAAAGAAATCTTTGGTTTTTGCCGAACTAATGTGTGATTTCTCGCGTAATGATACTGAAACTGTGGCAGAAGAACCCGTTGCGGATGAATCCTTGTTTCTTATCAGTACTCTTGATCCATGGTATGGAGATATTATTTTTTATCTCCAAAGACAATATTTTCGGCCTAAAATCTCACGATCTCAATGAAGGAAAATACGTTTCCAATCCCAACAATATAATATTATTGGAGATACAATTTATCATTGTGGGGCTGATTCCATTTTTCGACATTGTCTAACTCATGAAGAAGCTGAAAAGGTTTTGAATGACTGTCACTCTAGAGCATGTGGCAGTCATATGTCTGGGTATGCCACAACCCAAAATATATTGCGTGCTGGTTATTTTTGGCCATCCTTATTCAAAAATTGTATCTATGCAGTCCAAAAATGCCACAATTGTCAAATTTTTGATCATAAGATTCATGCTCCACCCACTCCTCTCCACCCTATAATTGTTGTCGGTCCTTTCGCAAAGTGGGGCATCGACTTTATTACATGTAACCCTCACTCGGTCAGGGGGCATGCATATATCATCCTTGCGCTAGATTATTTTACTAAGTGGGCC
>APFE030824344.1:0-20334 GCA_000404065.3 Pinus taeda | reverse complement strand
TATATCATGTAAGCTAAACCAAATCACAATGAACCAATGCACCCTAGCATAATTAGGGGAGGACACCACATCTGCAGGATCAATGAATCAACATAATACATGTATAATATAATCATGAAAGCATATATAAATATAACACATAAGTATATAAGCATATAATCATCATTCTAGCTAGAGTCTAGTCATCAATGCATGACCATATAAACTACACATACCATGACCTCATGCATGACAACAACCACCACATCATTGTACGTTTGACCACATGTGAATACTAACAATGTATAATCAACCATACACTCACGATGCCACACTCTATAACAACACCATCAACTTCCCATGGCGACCTCACTGCAACCATAACCCATACCATACAAATACAACAAGCACATGGTCTTACAACACGAGAAACACATATGTGACATAAATGCATGACCAACACACAACCCATCTAGTTTGAGGGGTGAACCATGCTCTGATACTACTATGTGATATCATATATGACCCAAAAATATAGCAAACGACTCTAATACCACTCTGTAACACCCTCCTCCAAGATCTACCCAAGTAACCGGCCAACCAAGGTATCCATGTGACGAGAAGTTACTATGATATGATTCAACTCCCTATGTGTTAGTTAAGGAAGTGGAATTGATGGAAACCCACAACTTAGACCTTTTGTACCTTCTACAGGACTCCTAGAATGCATACCAGTCATTCCCTTAACCAACCACTGGGTCCAACTGAGTTTTATACCATTAAACCCCTGGACGCTCCCTTGATATGGATAAGGGTGCATTTTGGAGGTTCTAGACACTCGCACAACAAGGCATGTGTGAGTCTGGAAAATTTTCTCCTTAGACTTATGCCTGTGACTCTGGTATTTGTGCCACTTTTCCAGCCCAAAATCCGGGTCACTGCCCAGAAACCCCTGTAGGTTTCATAATCCATAAATTACATGACAACAAGACTTGCAAGCCAACAACTGACTCTAGGACTAGACCTGACCATCCCCAACCGGGACTGAAATTCTGTCAAACACTTGGCATCAATGCAATTTACATGAAATGAATACAAGACAGAGCATAAATGACTGATAACTCATATGAGACTTGGAAAGAAGAATCACCACCTCTTCCCTTAACTGTTTTTACATCAATTAGGTCTTACATTTATTATCCTTTTAGTTACAAGTAAATACATGAAATAAACATGACTATAACCATTCACATAACCATGCTTATAACCAACATCAAACCTTGTAAATAACAACAAGATAACAACTATTAAGGCCACATAATAACAAGTACAAAAGAAAGAGAACTTAGCTTTTATTAACATAGGTGAGAGCCGACCAGGTTCAGGACTTCCACGTACCACCAGACCATAGACATGGATGAACCAAATATTTCTTTAGTCCAGCCACCCCTGTGCCATATTCCAAGCATGAATGTCAGATCTCATGGATAAATCAGTCCAAAAACAACCAAGGGAATCCAAAGGTTAAATCAACTCCACCCTCACCAAACTATGATCTCACTGAAACTGGCACCAAGATCACAAAACCAAATTGAGCTTGGAATGTCTTCGAACTCCATCACTATCGTTGAGGAATTGTTCGTCTCCTTGTCTCTCAGGCTTTACTGCAATCGACGCTGGATCACTAGGCCCTAAACTAAGATACCACCCTTAGGCTTTACCATGTATCCCACCAAAATTGGTCAAGGGATTCCCTTTGGGAAGTTTCCTGAGACTACCTCTGCCCCCGATTCTGAAACCATCCAGCAATTCCAAAGCTCAAAACCGAAAAATAATCCCATTACCCCATGACTATCTAGAAAAAGGTAAGGAAAGGCTGAAAACCACTGTCATAACTCTGAAAAACCATGCCACCAAAAACAAGAGAACCATATACGAACATGCAAAGCCATGCATGTCAAAACTAGCTCGGAAATCACACATGTAATATGTTACTTGTAAGTATTCCTGTTGAAGCTACTTGATCCTCCTCCTCCTTTGCTCGATCTTTGCTTCCTTTTCGCTTCCTTGCTCCAAAGCTCGAATGCTCCAAGAAAACTCTAAGTGTCCAAGAGTGTGAGCCTTGAGAGAGAGAGGGAGAATAATGAGAGAGTTCCAAAACTAAACTGACCAAAAGACATGAACTGATCCTCAGAAGTCTTTTTATCAATGAGGCCTCTTTTTTCTTCATTTTTCCATTATTTTCCTTCATTTTCCTCCTCACATGCAACCTGTGACATTTCACCTTCCTTTTCTCCTATTTTCCTTTATTTTCACAAATAAATGTGCCAAAATACCTTTTTGTCTTTTTAATACCTTAGTCATTGCCTTTGCCAATTTCCCTTAGCCATAAATACATCCAGTGATGCCCACTAGGATATCTTTGCCCAACATTCATCTTGGAATAAGTGTCCCTTAACCGTGGTCTTATTTTTCCTTTATTAACTTTTATTACATGGACTATTAACGAGGGGCTGTTACAACAATACATTTAGTAGGACTTGTCATGTAGCATTGCAAACAACTGCCGATTTTGGATGTGTCAACAACCCCACGTATAAAGAGTATCAACACGTGATCCTATGAGTATCAACAAATCGAGAGCTATCATTGCTTTGATAAAATGTAGCTACATGAGTTCCAACAACTACCAGTTGGGTCTATCAACAACTTTAAAACACACGGGAGTAGCAATATTTATTACAAACTCAATATAAACTTGCTTTTTGTTGATGAGGATTGCTCAAGTTCAAGGATGATCCTACAATCCCACAGGTTGGGGCCTACATATTGATGTAAAAGAATTGAAAATTGAGCGGAAGAAGAGTTGGCGGTTTTCTCCCATTTGGGTTTCCACCTTATGTCTCCTTGTGATGTGATGCTTTCTTGTGTTGTCATTTTCTCTTTTCATGCTATTGATATGATGATGCATTGATATAATTAATGCCATAATGTTTATGGTTCCTTACTATATGGATGAATGGTTAGGAAATATTACTAAATTGTGATATTGACCTCACACTGATTCACCCCCCTCTAGGTGTGACTTTTGGGCACTTGTCAGAGCAAGTCATCTTTAGGAACAATTAACTACTAGAAGACAGGTCAAAGTAATATGGACTTAGATGCATCATCAATTATGATTTTTGAATTTGAGCTAGAGGAGATCAAGAGAAAGAATGAAATCATAATAAAAAAGATTGATGAAGTCAAGAGAGAAAATGAAAACCTAATAAAACATATTGAAGAAGTCAAGAAGTAGTTGGAAGGGAAGAACAACATGGCCAACTATCTCAAGATAGAGGTAAATGGAGAAAAACAATCAACCAAGGAATTAAAAAAAAAAAAAAGCTCAACCCAACATAAGTAGCAAGAGGAAAATATCCACGTACCATAGATTCTTTTATGGTTATTTTTTTCCATGTCATTCATTTGGTAATGAGGCAATTGCTTGCAAATAAAAGTGCCCATCTAAGATAGATAGGGAGGAAAGTTATGATCTTATTATATGCTTAGAAGAAAAAAGATAAGTGGTATGCCAATAGTGGTTGTTCAAGACACATGACAGGGGATCAAAGTAAATTTATCAACATTAAATAAATATAAGAAGGAAAAGTAAGTTTTGGAAATAGTGCATCCACCAAAATCATTGGAAAAAGCATGAATACCATCGGTGAAGGAAGAAACAAATCACAAGTTTTCTTGGCATTGAAGCACTGAAGAAAAATATTTTGAGTGTCAATCAAATTTGAGATAAAAGCTTTGATGTCATATTTGGTTCCAAGTAATGTAAAATACAAAATATAAAAACAATTAAAGTGAGACCTAAAGCCATTATAATTGATAATAATATATATATTTTGCATGATCAAGGATTGGGATAAACTATGATAAAGAAGATAAGATTGAGTCCCATTTCCTTCAAATTAATTCTAATGAAGAAGAAGCCGAGGGTGTTAGAAAGCTCAAAAGAGGAACGAGAAAGTAAAACTAAGTTTTCTTTTCACTATTCTGAATGTGGAATAATTGGTCACTATGCACCTCAGTGTCATTATGCTAAGATGAATGAAAGTGACGATGAATCCAAATTCAAATGCAAGTTTAAAAAGAAGAGGCAAACAGGGAACAAATAACTTTTACTCAAAGGAACAAAGTTACAGTGAAAGCAGTGCAAGTGCTATCAATGAAGAAAGAAATGAAATACTATTCATAGTTGATATGATCAGGTACCTAGATGGAGATATGTGGACCAAATAAAAATCATGCCTCAATCACATCTGCAAGTATTGAAGATCAATGTTGAATGTCACATATGTCATAATGAGGGCCATATAGCGCGAAATTGCAAGCCTAACTTTAGATGGTACAATATAGGAAAATTTCCTATCAGTGCTAGTAGATGGAGAAGAGGTCAAGGAGGACCTTGATTAGGTATGATTCCTCAGATCTAATCCTTTGTAGAAAGATTCTTCAATATCATAACTTGCTAAATCAAAACATGAAGAATAAATTATGAAGGGAGTATGTGGACTATGTTTTGATGGTGATATCTCACATGTAAAAAGAATGCATGATCTGAGGGGGAGTATAACAATAATGGTAGTATTATTTCAGGGGAGGGAACATGAACAGTCACAAGTAAGCAACAAAAGCATAGTGACAAGGGGAGGCTATAATGGAAGCGTGGTCTCAAGGGGAGATTATAAGTTAGCAAGACAAGATCACAATTTATGACAAGTCCATAGGATCATCCAAGAATAAATACTTATACAGGTTCATCTACATGACATCTTCCTACATATATATTTGACCCTTTTCCATTGATGTCAAAAGGGGAGATATTGCATACATTTATGTCACCAAGATAGATGGAAGGAATTGCACTTATTCTTGTAGCAGGGAGAGATTGCATCACATTACCTGGAGCCCTTGATTTGCTTTTACATCCAATGACCATCAATGTCTAGGGATGTTGCCATCAATGACAAAGGGGGATATTATTTCACATAGTGTTGTCATTGGCGACAAAAAGATGTCATTGGTGTCAAAGGGGATGTGCAGACAACAACAACAGGACCATCCTTAATGATCAAAGAAGCAACAAGTCTTTTAGTGAAGCAATATGACAACTTGAAATTTTGCAAGGTCTCATTACATAACGATATGGGTGCTTAAATTTATTTTAGTTTTTGATGAAGTTAAGATGCTCAAAATATATTACAAATAACACGACTGCTAGTTCTCGTTGATACCTTTCCAATGGTATATTCTTCTAAGAAAAACTCCTCTTGGACGAGAAGTTATGGCCTGTTGAAAATCACTAATACTTGGTGCAAAAATTAAAAGGCCAAACTATAGGTCCAAACCCAAAATATTAATTTGTTAGACATTATGCAAGTTGGGAGTGAATCCACCTTTAGACAAACATATTAACGACCGTATGGTAGGAAAGATGCTCAAGGTTTAATTGATCACATTGGAACAATCGTTTGACGACAAATGGTAGCATATTAATGAAGAGTAAGACAGGCCTATTAATGTTCAACACATGGCATAGTGCATACATGGTAGGATGACGTCAACTCATTGATGTGGAGCCACCAAAGGTTGCCAAGTGGCTGGCGAATTTGTCATTTTAAGCTATCTAATAGGCACAAAAGTGGATGACACGTGGCTCACTCAGGACATTCCACGTGGCCACTATGATGTCATGATGATGTCAACACAAAAATGACCAATGACCCTTCAGTTATAGTAATATGGGTTAAGAAGCTTTGAGTCTCTCCGTCCAACATTGAACATGGTCATATGGTGAATACCGTTGGTACAAAGTAATTGGTTTAACTCCTTAAACCATGGGCCTATGATTGACCCTCCCCCATAGCTTGGGTCCACCAAAATTCTATATATATGACCCAACAAATGTGTGAAAAGAATCAATGAAAAGGTGAATAACTCTCTTTGTTAAGTTTCATGTGACCAAGTTCAGAGACTTGTATTGTTCTGGTCTATAATGAAGCTTCTATCTCAAAGTAACAAATCTCTAGTTTGTTATGAACCTGAAGAGCTAACCCCATCCTAGTACTCTAACATAACAAAATCTATTGATTTGGTTCCATTGACTAATTGGTTGAACAATATGTTTTTTTCCTTCGTTTTGATTAAAGTTGAGTTTGGAATGGCATATTGATGGAATGCATTCACACCATCCCAGGTAACATGTAACAGAGGCCACATTTGGCTGATATACATTACGAAGGCACGACCAAGTCAGGCGTGGACTCCCCAAGCATTTGCATTGCAAGAAGGTTATATTACATAGTTGGTGTTGTGACATGGAGTGACTCTTGTATGGTTATCATCGTCAACTCATGACCAAATGGTTGATCAATCAAGCACATAGATTGTGGTGTTGTGATGAGTTGACAAACCCTATCGGCATGTTGAATTTTTATGAGGTAGGGTCACATCGTTGGGTCCACTCCTAGAATTAAAATCTGTCATGATAAAAGGACTCAACAAAGGTGACATAACAAGTCAAATACAATAACGGAGTTGGCATGGATGTATGCGTGGTATGTTGGTGGTCGTTGGTTCGAACTTGGCATTTAATAGGCTGGGTTATCTTTTATTTTATTTTATATGTAGCCTATTTTGTCTCATCGTTTATAATTTTGGGTGACCTGCACCAAAATCCAACACACTGTTGGAAGGCGCTCGGAAAAAGGAGTTATGTAGAACATTTAAGTTAATATAATGTATTATATGGTTAATTTGGGTTTTTGAGATCAATATTGATTCAAACTTGATTATGGAAGAAGTTTAGCGATTAAGGCTAGAGATAGACGTAACTAGAAGGGTTTGACAATGTTTTGGCTCATGTTTGATCACTATAAGATCTTTTTTTTATTTGGAAAAAGTTATAAGCATGTTGCAGGCATCTTTGATACATGTAGTAAAAAGGTGAAGGAAAAGTATTTAAGTGACCAGAGTAGAGTTTTTTTGACAACTAGTAATAGAGATTGACATACATTTTGTGACGAGAATTACAAGTGATGATTACAGGTTGTATGGTAGTACAATGGTTTTAGGTTGAGTTGAAGAGATTGTGATTAATATAGTGGCAGTGTTTATGGCAGTAGCAAAGTGTGTAGGGTGTATTTACAGTTTGTTACATATTACTTATATGTAGATTCAATGATATATTATGATCATGGACCTAATTTGAAAATGTGATGAAATAAAGGTTCACAAGGAAGCAAAGAAAGGAGGTTGAAGCCTCAATCAGGTTGGAGCCTAGAACAGGTTGGAGCTTACTCATTCTGGAGGTTGGAGCCTCAATCAAGTTGTAGCCCACAATGAACAATTGCTTGCATCTTTGAGGTCGAAGGAACAATCAGGTTGCAACTTACCACAAGTGGAAGTTTGCATATTTTGGGGGTAGTTGACTCTTGTAGGTTGGGGTTTATAAATTGATGTAAAAGAATTGAAAACTTAACAGAAGAAGAGTTGGTGGTTTTCTCCCATTTGGTTTTCCACCTAAAAATTTGTGTCTCCTTGTGATGTGTGCTTTCTTTTGTTGTTATTTGCTCTTATCATGATACTGATATGATGATGGATTGGTATAATTAATGACATAATGTTTATGATTCATTACTATATGGATTAGTGGTTAAGAAATATTACTAGATTGTGAAATTGACCTCACAATAATTCACCCCTCGTCCCCTCTCAGTGTGACTTTTGAGTCAACATATTCAACCGTGTGTTCGAGAAGATGAGGTGTATAACATATTAATGGCTTGCTATGATGAACCATGTTGAGGGAATTTTGTTGTAGAAAGGACTACAAGGAAAATCCTCTCCACAGGTTTTTATTGGCCAATACCCCATAAAGATTCCAAGGAATATGCAATATGTTATGATGCTTGTCAATGCATGGGCCTATTACCAACCCAAGTGGATAACCCATAGGAGAACAATTTTCTCCTAATTGATCAACTCGACAACCAACAACCTTATTATGATCGAGAAAAGGAGCAACTCAGGCTCCCACAATCACCACCTCTTCACATCGTTACTTTCAAAGTGTTGGACTTTATTCAGTTGTTACCATGACAAAAACATCTTCCCTGAAGTCTTTCCCCACTCTTTCCCATTCCATGCCCATCTTCAATTACATGCACCCGTGGATTTATGTGCCTCCGTAGGAATTGTTCTTCCCCTTTGGGTTGGAAGAAAATAATAGGGCTAATTGGACATAAGAGAGGTAACTTGTTTACAAATCATTAGCTAGAAAGACATTTGAAGGCAAGGCTCGTGTGAAGCATTTTGGTGCCCTTTGCACTAGATATAGTCCATTATGATACTTTTATGGTTTCTTTACCTAATTGTATTGATTTCACTTGATCTTGAGGGTATGTATAAGGTGTTTTCTTCCAGATGCATTGGATATTCCTTGAGAGGTGGTTTGACACCTTCAAGAGGATGTCTAGCTTAGCATGAGATCACTTATGACCTTGTAGCAACAATGTGTCCTACATATAGATGGGTGTTGGGCCTCGAGGATCCCTTACATGTATGCATGACACCTCCTACACCTCTAAATGTTGAAATGATGAGCTAAGAAATCAAGGAATTATTAGGATTGATGATGTACCCTAAAGGACCTAGGATGCCCCCAAGCTGGTCTCATGCCTTCTTGATTGGCGTTTCTTTGTTCCAAAACCCAAATGAGGATGATGATGACTTGAGACACTTTGGGAGGGATGGTACACCTTCTCTTTATGGTGACATCATACTCTAGGGTTACAATGTGTGAGTATCATGGCATCATATTCTAGCCCTTTAAGTAGGCATTGCATATAATAATGTTTGAATGTAAAGTCTATGATTTAATGCATGTTTTACTCTCAATTTTATTGTTGGCGTCTAGGTCTTATTTGTTAAGTAATACAAGAATAAATGATATATATACATTTTTTTATAAATAAGTGTTAGATGTACATTTATGATGAAAATCCTAGTTTGAGGTGTGGTGTCTTAAGGGAATTTTACTAACACAATTGTGTTCACAAGCAACCACTAAAGTTTCATAATAAATGACACTTAAAGACCATTAAAGTAAGAAATCAATACTAATCATTATATTTGTGACAAAATTTAAAACTAATTTATTTATTAAACATCAAAAGAAAATATATAAAAAGTTAAATATTTTTAACCTATCATTAATATAATAATTTGAGATTTCAAACTTCACACTTATAATGATTAGGAACATCAAAATCCATAATATCGAACATTCAAAAATCATAAGTCAAAATTAATCACTATAAAAAAATTTAAAATTAATCTCTATATTACTTAACAAAAAGAGCTAATAAGATATAACTTCAAAATCATATATATAATAATTTTAAATAATAAATAACAAAACTTCAAAACCATATATAGAATGATTTTGGATAATAAATAACAAATATTTTTATAATCTGGCTTAGCATAAATAATGATTTGAGACCTTATGTGCTTTAGAGTAAAGTACTTGTCAGTATTATTTGAAAAGTAAATTCCATTACACTTTATTAGTATTAATTAAAATATTATAAATACATTTTATTAATATGAATTAAAAATACTAAATTCTCAGTAACCTTATTTATATTTTAAATAGAACACTTTAATGTATTGTTTTACTGTAGTCATGATTTTCGTGAAAAAGTAGCCGATACACCTTGGCTACAGATTCATCGAGCTCACTTACAAAGAAGCTCTTATGATTATCAATGGAATATTTACGAGGAAGCTCAGAAAAACCAGAACTGAGCGACAAAGCTATTAAGTGGTTTTCACCTGATGTGTACAGCAGTTGTTTCCAATTAACCGCGGACGCGAGATCTTTTAACTATTTTTAAATTTTGAATTGAAGCAATACCCATGCTTTCTTGAAAATTTGATTTTCAAAATAAAATTTCAGAAAAGCTAACGGTTAAGAAAAGCCTAAAAAGATGGCATGATTCACTATATATAGAACTCATCCACAATTTCATTAATGTATATTTCGTCTGTCTCTGATCTTCTCTCAGGCGTTGGTGGTTTGGCGTGTTATGATTGAATGTGTGGAGCGTTCCCATTGTTTTGTTCTCTTTTTTTTTTTGTGTGATGCCTGTTTCTTTGTGCTGTATGTTATTGCTATTTTTGTGGTTATGGATGGTGTGTTTGTGAAATCAATGCCTGTGAGAGAGAGTGTAGAACAGAGAGCAAAAAATTCTTAGAGAGCGAAAGATTCCGAGGCATAAGTATTTCTCGCCGTTCAATTACTGTACCAAACCAGCCAAGACAATCTCCATTCCTCTTCTGGTTTTGGTTGGAAGGATGAGGTGAGGGAGATCTGGGTTTGTTTTTTTAATTTGATTTGATTCTTAAAATCAACCACAGTGGCCGTATCGAATTCTCTCATTTCTGCTTTAATAACCTTAATTGTTTGCAGAATTTCTGTGCTAATGTGTATTTTTGTTTATTTAATTTCTGTTTGAAGCTTTTCTTCGATTATGTAAAAGTTGCAAAACTCAAGTGTAAATAGCGGAAAAATATTCTACAAGGTATATTGTAGCACCTTCCCACTGCATCCTTGTGCGTTTTTCAGATTTGGTTACTTTCAATTAACAGCAATTGTGACTATTCAATAATTTATTTCTTCATTTTTCTCGGCTGATGGTGCTTTGTTTGTTTAATTCTTTCTGCCTCCAGAGCATCGGCTAACATATAGAGACTATGCAATGGCCAGAGTGAGAATAACTACTATGGAGCAATATTCTTAAGGTACGGTGCAATTCCTTCTCAATAGAAGCTATTCTAAATTTGTTGCTAAGTAATTGTTATTGTTATAGAGGTTTGTGCTGTATGTTATTGTTGTGATTACGCACGGTGTGTTTGTGAAATCGACGTCTGTGAATGAGAGAGTAGAACAGAGAGGAAAATTTTCCTGAAGAAGAGCAGATAGAGAAAGATCCCGAGGCGTAAGTGTTTCTGGCAGTTCAATTGCTGAACCAAACCGGGCAAACAATCTCCATTCCTCTTCTGGTTGGATGGATGAGGTGAGGGAGGTCTGGGTCCGTTTGTAATTTGATTTGATTTCTTAATAGCAATTGCCATATCTAATTCTCTCGTTTTTGTTTTAATAACCTTGCAAGCTCTCTGGGTTAATGGTGGTTTTTTTGTCCGTTTGTAGTTTGATTTGATTTCTTAATATCAATTGCAATTGCCTTATCTATTTTTCTCATTTTTGTTTAATAACCTTGCAAACTATCTGGGCTAATGGTGGTTTTTTTGGTCCGTTTGTAGTTTGATTTGATCTCTTAATATCGATTGCAATTGCCTTATTTAATTCTCTCATTCTTGTTTTAATAGCCTTGCAAACTCTCTGGGTTAATGGTGTTTTTTGTGTATTTATTTTCGGTTTGAAGTTTTTCTTGGACTATATAGAAATTACATCCGGGAAAAAGAGGCAAAAGTTTTTGAAGAGCAGAGAGGAATCGATCCCGAGGCAGAGTTACTGTTGGGGCGTTCGATAGCTGAAATAAACAGGCCAAGACAATCTCCATTCCTCTTTTGGTTGGATGGGTGAGGTGAGGGAGATCTGGGTCCGTTTGTAATTTGATTTAATTTCTTAATACTACAACAATGCCATATCTAATTCTCTCCATTTTATTTTAATATCCTTGCAGACTTTATGGGTTAATGGTGTTTTTTGATTTATTTATTCTCCCGTTTGAAGCTTTTCTTCGATTATATAGAAGTTGCATAACTCGAAGTGTAGATGGCGGAATAATATTCTCCAAGGTACATTGTAGCTCCTTCCTACTACATCATTGTGCTTTTTTCAGATTTGATTTCTTTCCATTAACAATAATTGCAATATCTAAGTGATTCATTAATTTATTTGATGGTGCTTTGTTTGTCTATTTCTTTTGGCTTCCAGAGCATCCGCTAACATATATAGTTTTAGCAGAGGGCAAAGTGCGCATCACTGCTGTGGAGCAATATTCCCAAGGTACCTTGCTGTTTCTTGTCAATATGTTCTTGCTCGGGTTGTTACAGTTCATAACATTGATGATATTAATTTGTTTGGTAGATTTAAAAATTTACAATTAAAAATACAATAGCTGTTTTGAATTTCTTGCTAAGTAATTATAAAATAGTGATGAGAATTAGGTTAGCCAGTGATTCCTCTCCAAACTCAATCATAATGAAACAACCTTAAGACTCCAGGCAAACAAATAGTTCAGCGTGTTCCATTTTAGGGTTTCTATATAATGTCGAAATTCAAAAGTTGAGCCCAACAATTCGTTTGATTCTAAACCCAGATATTGCTTCTAGGAAATCCTCAAATAAAATCTGTTCACTTAAAATGGAGCTGGATTTATATGTGCAACTGGAGCAGGGCTTACGAGAGATACGTAGGACGGGAGCGGAGTGGAGGAGAGATTACTTCCTTTGTATTGCTCCTCGTGAAGTCATTTTTTTCCACTAAATTATGGAATCAGTGTTTAGTAGTTTTTTATTATCATATTACCATTAGTAAATGTAATTATTCGTATCAGAATTTTGGTACTGTGAGTATTCATAATGACTTCGAGCATTGGCGCCACTCTTTTCTCATTAAAATATTTTCCTTCTTTCTAGTGCGTCACTCTGCCTAACCTTTTCATTTTTATTTTCCGGATCTTTGGCTGAGACATGGCCGCACTGCCCTTTTCTACGTACAGATTTAGAAAATTATTACATCTTCCCTCCTTTATTTTTATCTGATGTGTACACTGAGACCATGTTACTATCCGCGCTTTCAAGCAAAGTGTTGGTTTATTTCGTCTGACGTGTAAGGTGGGACCCGATCACTACCCATGTATTCAATCGGCTCTAGCGTATAGGTTTAGACTTGCCGTGATCTGCTAAATTTCAATAATAGAATAAAATAGCCTAAGTCATATGCTTAACATATTATTGTCTCTTAATAAAATACTTAAAAGTAATTTTAAGTTCAAATTAAGAATAAAAATAATAATTTATATTGATAATAGGAATGATTTTACGAATTAATTATTTAATTTATAAGATTGTATAATATTGACCCATATAATATAATAATTATTATTTTTTAAATAAGATGGATAATATTATAAATAGTTTGTAATTATTATTTTTTTTTGAGATAACATGATACAATATTGATAAATGGAATATAGTTTAATTACTTGATCCATGAGTAGTTGCCTCATTTACCAAGTCGCATTCTGGTCAGTATTTTTCTCTTTTTTTTTGTTTTGTTTCATAATTTTTCTTCTGAAGTTTTTGGAAAAATTTCACATTATTGTTTAAGCTTGTAGGAGGCCAAAGCTAATTGTTATTAATGGGAAAATTTTCATATTATTGTTATTATTGTGTTTATGGCTGGTGTTGGTGTGAGATTAAGAGCATGGTACAGAGAAAGAAGTTCCTGAACAAAAGTAGAGATGGAAACCGTTCCATAATTGAAACAAACTGGCAAACACAATCTCAATTCTTTTTCTCAATGGATATGAGGTGAAGGAAATTTGATTTCCTTATATCAGCAGCAATTGCCATATCAAATAACCTTAAAATTTGATTTCCTTATATCAGTAGCAATTGCCATATCAAATAACCTTAATTATTTTTAGGCTCTTCGCGTTAATGCTGTTGTTAGTTTTTTTATTTCCCGTTTCCAGCTTTTCATCGACTATATAGAGAACTTGCATGGCATTGAGTGCAAAAGGCGGAATAATTTTCTACAGGGTATAAAAGGTACACTGTAGCTCCTTCCCAAACACTTCCTTTTTTGTGTTTATTTGTGGTTTTATTATCGTTTGATTTCTTTAAATTACTAGCAATTACAATTCGTAAGTTATTCTTTAATTTATTTCTCGATTTTAATGGCCTAATAAAGCTGCCTCTGTTTATTTATTTCTGCTTCCAGTGTCTCTGTTAGCATATGGAGAGGATAAAGGACTAAGTGCACAGGGTAGAGCGAGCACTATTGCAAAGGAAGGAGTACTGCTATTGAGCAATGTTTTTAAGGTAGTCTGCGGCTGCTCCTTAATATCTTCTGGCTTGCTTTTTGTTGTAGTTGAGTTGACAACATTTATATGGGGTTAAAATTACAAAAGCTATTATGAATTTCTTGCACAGTGATCAAAGACATAGCAATATATTAGGTTAGCATGTGAATGTTATCTAAATCAATCATAATGAAACATAGACTCAAAAGAGACTTTCCCACAAACAAACTGGAATAAATAACAACGTGTGTTCCATGTTAGAGAGTCTATATAATCTTAAAGTTCATGAAAGAAACCCAAAACATAATCCAAGATGGGTTGTCTTGTGGTGCAAGCAACCCTCTTAAAATTGGGCACCTTTTCATCGTACAAAATTGAGCTTCAATATGGGTTGTTCATCCTTAAAGCCTCTTGAAAACTCCCTGAGGTCCATCAACTTCCCAAATTGTGTATAGCAAGATAAGATATGTGGGCTTCAAGAGAGTCACGCGTCTTCCAATTTGGTACTCAAAGTCATTCTAAATTTGGTACACAGTTCCAAGGCCCTCTTCCAAGGTGGCCAAAATCCCGAAACATATACCCTGTCACCACTTCCAATGTGGATAGTCCTTGAAGCCAATCACACAAGGAACAACCTCCTGTACCATCCCAAGGTACAACACCAACTCCAAAAGCCCCCAGGGCTCCTTTTCCTTCACTAATCTTGTCTTAATTGAACCTTCAAAAGTAGACCCAAAACCCTGAAGCAATACTCTACTTCCAATGATCTTTTAAGCATACAACTCGAATCATCCATAAAAGGCGATCAAAACACTCTAAACTTCCCTGAAAGGTGCATATGAGGGTCTCCAAATCATGTTCAAAAAACATTCAAACACACATAACCATCTATAATGACATTGATCGGGCCAAATAGTGCTCTAGATTAGCTTCAAAACAATGCAGGTCAGCCCACGGTTTCCACGTATGGGTCGGCTCAGCACTCTTATCTAGTTTATTATTGTGCATCCTGGCTGATTGCTGGGAACAAAAGACACTTATTATACAGTGAGCCCTCATTTCCATCGTGCAACCTGAGCTGCTGGCCTATACTTTCATTCACGCCTTTTGAATTCTTCTTGCACAATGGCCTGAGAGAAATAATCGAGGGTTCTTCTTCCCCAATCTGAAGTTCATTTCAATCTTATCAGCTATGCTAACGTGGGAATCCAAAGCAAGTGAAAAGTTCATTGCCGAATCTAAATCCATATCTTCAGAGAAAGAATCAATATTCTTGCCATAATTTTTTTTTGGCTCAAGGTCCTTGTCATTATTTGGACCAAGTTGAGGTTTCAGCTCATTTTTTATGCTATCATGGTGATTGACCTTCTCAACAACAGCTTCCTTTTCGGTATCATATACTGGAGAACCTTCAAAACTTGCAAAATAGCATTTGCGCTTTTGCTCCAATAACATCCCAAGGGCTTCATCATTTGCAAAGTCAAATGCACACTCATTTTAGGCGTCATTATAGTATTTAACCAATTCCTGGCCAACTCTGTCATATTCATCAGATTGTTCAAATTTGTCCTTTATGGCATCGGAATACCACTTTCCCTGATCATGTGCGCCACCAGACTGCTCCCTTCTTGGGTCATCCCATTTGTTTTTATGTGACTGTCATCAAAGCTTAGTGGCTTTTCGAAGCATGGTCCATTTGAATTTTTATCAACGCCATTGTGGGCATGCTTTGTCACTCGCATTTTCAGGATATGTTGGCTTATATCATTTTTTTCTTTAGGGTCACGGCCAACCTCTTCATCAAAATTTGGAGAACAGTCAGAACACAGGAAATATGACTTGTCTCAACTTTGTGCAATGAATAAATCTTGTTCAAGGTGTTCACTAGTGTTTTTTTTTGTATAGTTCTGCTAGATCTATAGCAACCTCCTCATGATTTCAAGAGGATTGCCGTTCATAGCATCAATGCCATCGTTCTTTGAATTATTCTATTCTTGATCAAGAACACCAGTGCCATGATGTTCTTACTGTGGATCTGTTGCAATTTCTTTAAAAACAGCCTTGTCATCTTCGACAGAAAGGTACAGTAGGTCCCTTTTTTGGAGGACAGCCAACAACTCCTTATCATATTCTTCCAATTGTTCCTGAAAGTCTTCTTCTAATGCTTCATCTGTAAAACCATCATTATCATCATGAATAGGGGCTTCAAAATCATTAGTGGCTGTTTAATGCCTTTATTTTGAATTTCAACAACATTGTCTTCATTGACAGCCAAGACATCTTAGTCTAGGGACGCTTCACCTTCATTTATTTCTTCATTTAGCACCATAGGGCACTCTTCCTTCAGGAGTCTTCATTGTCATTTTCATAGATATCTTTATCTCCCTCCAAAAGAGCAAGGAGGCCTTCCTGCTGCAGGGCTGACAACAGATCCTGATAAATACTTTCAAAATTTTGCAATCTTGGGTCTCACCAGCTGAGAAAGCTCACAATCAAATCCTTGAGGGGAGCGATAGTCTTTGGACTGCAAGAGTAGTAGAGCCAATGAGTTATTTCTGGGACGTTCGTTTGCATAACGAAAACGGCCAAGACAATCATTCCTCTTCTAGTTGGATGGATGAGGTGAGGGAGATCTGGGTTTATTTTTTAATTGGATTTGATTTCTTAATATCAACAGCAATTGACCTATCTAATTCTCTCATTTTTGTTTTAATAACCTTAATTGTTTGCAGACTTTCTGGGTTAATGGTGTTTTTTTGTTTATTGATTTTCTGTTTGAAGCTTTTCTTCAGCCATGTAAAGGTTGCATAACTCCTAAGTGCAAATGGCAGAATGGTATTCTACAAGGTACATTGCAGCTTCCCAACACCTCCCTGTGCTTATTTGTGGTGTTATTCATATTCGATTTTCTTCAATTAACAACAATTGCAATCTGTACGTAATCCATTGATTTATCAACAGCAATTGACATATCTACTTTTCTCATTTTTGTTTTAATAACCTTAATTATTTGCAGACTTTTTGGGTTAATGGTGTTTTTTTGTTTATTGATTCTCTGTTTGAAGCTCTTCTTCAGCCATGTAAAGGTTGCATAACTCTAAGTGCAAATGGCAGAATGGTATTCTACAAGGTACATTGCAGCTTCCCAACACCTCCCTGTGCTTATTTGTGGTGTTATTCATATTTTATTTTCTTCAATTAACAACAATTGCAATCTGTACGTAATTCATTGATTTATTTCTAGATTTTTATTGGCTGATGGTGCTTTGTTTGTTTATTTCTTTATGCTTCTAAAGCATCTGCTAACATAGAGAGACTGTGCAAAGGGAAGAGTGAGCATCACTGCTATGGAGAAATATTGCTAAGGTAAGTTGCAGTTCCTTCTCAATATCTTCTTGCATGTGTTGTTACAATTGATAGCATTTATGATAGCAATTTTGTTTTGTAGATTTCAAACTTTACAGTTAAAATAAAAATACAGAAGTAATTCTAAATTTCTTGCTAAGTAATTATAAAAATAGGGATGAGGATTAGGTTAGCGTGTTATTCCTCTCCAAAATTAATCATAATGAAATGCAGTCTTAAAACTCAAGTCAAGCAAAACACTTCAGCGTGTTCCATTTTAGGGTGTTTGTATAATCTTGAAATTCAAAAAACAATTAAGTTGATTCTAAACCCAGAATCGCATTTTGATATCCTCAAACAGAATCTATTCACTTAAATTGGAGCTAGGTTTACGAGAATTATATGTAGGGACTAGGGTTTATGAGAGTTATATGTAGGGCTGGAGCGGAGCAGAGCAAAGCAGAGATTGATTCTTTCACACTTATTCTTACTCCTCCCGAAGTCATTTCTTCTACTAAATTATGGAATCTGAATAATGAAGATTCAAGTACTGGAAGGAGAGAGTGTTTGCTAGTTTTTATTCCCAGATTACCCAGTAAATGTGATTATTTATGATCAGATCAGTGGACAAATTGGAGCATTGGCTTGACATTTGCATTTTTTCTCTCATTGATATCCTCTCATTCTTTCTACTGCATTTCCCCCCTAATCTTCTTAATTTTTTATTTTCAGATCGTTTGGCTTCCTCAAACACGGCCTCAACATTGGCAGAGGAAAAGAACTGCAAAATTTTTGGTATTTTTGTCATAATTAGGCCCTTGTACTGGGTAGACTCTTCCTCCCAATGGTCAGCCTTTCTTTATCATCTGATGCTGGTCTCTCCTCCCCGACGAAAGGAAAGCCCAGCCCGTAACTGACACATAAAGGGTGGGATCGTTCAGTTCCGTTACATTACACTAGCATTCATTCATCTTCCCCAAACCTAGGTGTTGTTATCTCTCAGAGCACAGGTTTTTAGCCTAAGTAATACAGGGCATCAGAAGAACACCTTACCTTAGCACAGTATAGTTTGGTTATTCTTGTTGTAGATTACATTGTTTCACACTCAGTCTTACTACTCCTAGGGTCATTTCATCTCGTCAATAACTGAATCTTAATAATGCAGGGTGAAGAATTGGAATGAAAAATTATTTGATAGTTTCTATTCCCATTTGTAAATGCGATTTTTTATGTTGGAAATTTTGGATAGATTGTGTACTTAGTTGCAAGAATTTTTTCGGAGAAGATCACATCAAAATTCATTTGTTGACGCGTTTTGAACCATCTAGCGTGGTTCATCATCAGGACAAGATGGAGAATCAGATCATGGCATCAGATTAAATAGGGATAGCGATGTAGAGAATTAGTTTTTGAACGTTAGAACAAACAGTTCATTTTGACTAGAAATTATTATTTATTAATAAAAATATTTTAATATAATGATTGTGTATTCCCAGTACATAATGATGAGATCAATGAATAAATTGGAGCATCTTCTTCATATTTTCAAATTTATGAAGAAATTCTAGCATCATTCTCCATCATTTGGTCACTGATCTTCTGTTTCCTAGCTACATTGGCCCTATGGTTATTGTTACTGCTCAATTTAGTAGGGGTGCTGGGGGGTTCCACAGGGACTACTACTATGCCAAGTGGCAACAACAGGACAAGGATCCACTGTCACCTTAGTTGATGTCTCTTGCTTTTTACGGACTTTCACTGATGGGAGGAGTTCTGGTATGGTGGGAAATCATTAGAATGATAAAGTCAATAATAGGTTGCTTGTTTTAGAAGCAAAAGAAGGGCTCTCCAAGAAAGGCTCAAAAGAAGGAGGCCTAGACCTAAGTGAAAGGATATTCAATAGAAGAATTATGCCTAGATCAAGGTTTCTTAGAAAGGGAGGAGGAATTCTCTTTAGGTTTTGTGAAATATATATCTTATAAAGGCTAGGACCAGAAGAGAGAGACCAGGGGGATCCAAGCAAGGCCTAGGGTTTGGGGTGATCATCAACACTATGACTAAGTCAAGCAAGGATTAGAAGGAAGGGTCAAAGAAAGGTGAACTTCCAATGAGTTTTCAAGAGCAAATGACCCTAGAAATGCCTCTAACCAAAGAAGGTGAAGAGTAGAAATCATTTTCGAACTAGGGCTTGAGATTTCTCTCAAACTAGCCACGGGAATTGCTTGAAACTTTAAGAGCACTTAGAGAAAAGGACAGCGCAGTAGTGTACCAATTTGCACCGTAGGGAGATGTCTCTAATGCAATTCATGCTAGGCCCTAGTTGGCCTTCTAGGGTTAGGGCAAAAAAATAAGAAAAGGTTGAAGAAATGTAGTTTTAGGGTTGACCATCAAGGATCTAGGACCAATGCTTGATTATTAGAGTCAAATGATCAAGATTTGGGATCTTCGCTCTTCAAAGAGGCCTAAAGAAGCAACTTCACTAATAATGGATGCAACTACACGACAACTTTAGAGCTTTATACTTCGATATGCAAGATTTGATGGAGTTTCAAGGTAAAAGGTGCACAACCTACCCCTATGAAAATTCATTCTTCTTGCCAAGATGAATAACATATCCAAGGGCCAAGATTACAAGTGTTTTATAAATTCACATTAGTTTTTAGGGCAGAAGTAAAATCATGACATAACATTCCATACATTAAACATGAACCATTATAAAATTCGCATGAAAAGGGCACTTACATGACAAAAAGAATATATCCATCCATAAACCAACGTTTTAAAACTCTGACTCCGACATCGACTCGGCCGAGGGTCGACTCCGACTCGGTATTGACTCGGCCGAGGGTCGACTCCGACTCGGTATTGACTCGGCCGAGGGTCGACTCCGACT
>APFE030824338.1:61390-77946 GCA_000404065.3 Pinus taeda | reverse complement strand
GATATCTGCAATTTTTCCTACCAGGTGGATTCTTCTTGTATCTCTTGGTTTCCTTCCTAGTCTTTTAAGACTCAACTCCTTTATTGTTTTTGCTAGAATAGGAATATCTCTAATGGATTGTAACAAGGGAATATTGATACAAACATTCTTTAACTCATCTAGAAACTCATAGTCAGGCAACAAAATTTGTTTTTCCACTCCTTTATCAATTTGTAATCTTTCAGGAAAAGGAGGTGTGAATGAAGATGCAGGTTGCTCAACTATAGGAGTTGTTGGGGTTGACTCTTTTTCTTTTTCTTCTTGAGTGCTTGGGTTTTGAAGAGATGCTCCAGAACCTTTATTGGCTTTAAGAGAATCTTCCTCAGAAATGCTTTGCTTTTGAGCATCTATAGAAGGCTTGTCTAAAACTCTACCAGATCTGAGTTGTACATCATTGAGAGGAACAATCGTATATGTAGGAAATTGTTGTCCTTATACCATGTAAGCATTTTGAGGGTTTTTATTATTGGGATTTGGCAATGGCTGGGAAGGTAGTTGATTTGTCTTTTGTTGGAATGGAAGCAAGAGTTGGGAATTTGGATTATGTTGAGAAGGTTGTTGTTGTTGTGGAAATGGCAATGAAAGTTGTGGATTTTGATTTGGAGGTTGTGGAGCTTGTTGATTTTGAAAAGATGGAGGATATTGATAAAATTGAGTAAATCTCCCATAAGGATTTTGCATACCTTGTACCCATGATTGAAATGGATTTTGAGGTTGGGACCAAGGTTGTTGCCAAGGATTCCAATTTGGTGGGGGTTGAAAGTTCGTGGGGTTGTTAAACCCTTGATTTTGTTGCCCCTGCCAAGGTCTCCTTGAAACAAAACAAAGAGACTCAATTGAATTTGATTCTTCTTGAAAGACAGCTTTGAGCCCAGGAATTGAAGGACAATCCTTGGTCTCATGGCTTTCTGAACAAATCACACATGTTTCTACAACTTTTGCATCCAAGGGGAATTCCCTTAGAGCATGTTTCTTCCTACATTTTGGACAAAATATGGCCAAAGCTTCAGCTTCTGCTTTTGGCTTGTTTTGTATCTTAAGGGTGTCTAGTTGCTCACTAAGACTCCTTAAAATATCAGTTTTGAACTCATCAAGCATGTTGCCAATCTCAGCCCTACTTACTGATCCAGTTGTAGATTTGTTTGCTCTAATGAGAGAAGGATCTCTAGGCCTTTTTCCAGTTTTAGATTTTCCCCTTGAGAGATGGACACATAGTTCTGCTATATCATGAAGTGGAAGTTGAGATATATCTATTTTCCCCATCATGTTCAAAATATCTATCCATTCATCTCTAATGGCTTTTAATAGAAGGGCTTTCAAGGTTTCCTCATCTAGGTTATTCATTTTTTCTCTTTTCAAGTTGTATTGAAATCTTTCAAGTAAATCCTCCAAGTTTTCATCTTTTTTTTGCACCATTTTGAATACCTCATCCTTATGATTGGTGGGCATATAATAGTCCAGGTATCTATCCAAAAATGTTTGTTTCATATCATTCCAAGTCCTAATAGATTGAGTGACTAATACCATGAACCATTTTAGAGCAACTCCCTTCAATGTTGAAGGAAACAATTTGAGTTTTTGAGAGTCTTCCATATAATCATAAGTTCAGCACACGACTTCAAACTCAAATAGAAATGTTTCAGGATCCTCACTTCTCAACCCATAAAATTTTGGGAGGATAGATGGTGAGATGTTTTTCAATGTTTTTCGAGATTCCTCATCAACTATAGGAAATCCAAATGAGTTATCTCCATCCCTATTTACCTCGTTGTTTACTTCTACCTCCTCCATTGTTTCCTCCTCGTCTACCTCTACCTCTACCTCTTCCAAATCTATTTACTACTTCCTCTGTCATGATATTTTCCTCAGAGATTTCAGAGTCCCCTGGTTCTTCTACTAATGGTGAACGAGGAGGAATTTCTCCCTCTTCTTCTTCAGGTGATTCTACTTCCTCGATTACAATGTGTTTTCCTGTAGAAGTAAAGAAAGGGTCTTTTCCTAACTCAGATTCAGTGGATAGTGTGGGAGATTCTCCTAATTCAACTACTGCCTCTTGAATTCCAGGAATCCTAAGGCTAGGAGTGTGAGTTGGAGATGATGGAGGTGTACTTGTTAACATGAAGTAGATGGAGTTGTAAAAAATCGAACTTTGGCCCTAGCTTAACCTTCCCTAGAATCTCTTGCTCTATGCATGTCATTTTTTTATTTTTCTTCAAGTCGGGCTAATAATTCTCTTTCTGATCTTCCAGATCACTCTAGGTGCAAGAAGAGAGCATACTCAAGAAATTACTGAACTAATAACTCTCTTTTCTAATCCTCCATGTCACACTAGGTGCAAGAGGAGAGCATACTTTGAGAAGTCATCAATTTTTACCTTCCTTGAAATTTTCTTGTTTTTTTTTGTTTTTTTAAGAAATTGGCTACCTAGTTTCACTTCCCCGGCAATGGCGCCAAAATGTTTGATCAATTTAGTGTGTACTAAATTGCTATATAAATTGTCAATCTGGGAGTCGTAAACTACTGAAGTGAAGTGCACTATATATGCAAGATAACCGATTTTTTACTTCTTTGTCTTTTTTTATTTTTGGTTTGTTTTTGGGTTTATCTTCTTGTTGATTCCCTAATGTGAGATGGCAATTCTAAAAATCAAGTATGGATATAAGTGTTCAAGGCAATGGTGACCTTTAAAATAATTTCCAAACTTCAAAGTTTTCAAAAAGGTTTCAAACTTGCAATGATGAAATCAATTACTAAGAGAAAATAAAAATGTACCTAAATTCTAATTAAACCAAACAGTGAGCTAGTGACTATGAAACCCAGTATCCTTGTTGATGTATAAAGAGAAAACTGAACTCAAAGCAATTCAAAAATTGTAAGAAAAGTAACTAAATCATATTACATCAACTCATATTCTGACCCCTCACCATTCGACTCGCTCTGGCTATAGGAGGTAACCAAAAATGACAAGAGTAATCTAATCACTAACTTGCAAAAACAAATAAACTAATATCAAACTATACATTCATACTTCAATCCCTCACCATTCGACTCGCTCTGGCTATAGGAGGTAACTGAAAATGACTTGAATAGTCTAATATCTATCTTGCAGAAAAGTAAATGGACAAAACAAAACTGAAAGAAATAAACAGCGCTGGAATTAGAACTAAGAAAACAAATCAGCAGAAGGACAAGATAATTCCATCATGTCATTAGTCATTAAAAAGCTATGTGCACTTGCCCGGGCTATCTATTAGAACCTGAAATAAAAACACTGATCAGTTGACAGTCATTAGAAAGCATAAAAGAAACTATGGACAACAATCAACATGAATACCATAAGCAGTGTGATATATACAAGCAAACAATTATGGCATCAGGAACGTAAATGAAGAAAACATGAAACTATACAGTAACTACAGAACCTTGGTGTACAGGGGCCCTCTGCAACCTTGGCCAATCAGAAATCAACCATGAATTGAGCTTAACAACAGTGTCTTCTCATATATTAAAATATAGTCATAACATAAGGATTAAGTCACGGCATAGTGGCTTGTAAAACAATGAAAATTACATACAAAAAGCTAGCTCATATGCATATGTGAATGCTTTATTTATAACAGGAAATGACACAACTAATTCCTAAGATCTGCGCTGGTAAACAGACACGTGAATGACCACGTCCGGAAATCTAGCAGTATGGTAGCCGTGAAAATTAAATCCAAGGAGGGTGGTTGTTAGATTTGGTTCACGGAGCAGTCCACAAGTGTTAGCACGCCTCCTGGGATTTAGGAACTTGCCACGCAATTCTTCTCGTGGTGAAAAACAGAGTCCTGCCACCGTCAAATTCTTAGGTTGACCATCGCTTGACTGGCTTTGACCACGGTCTTCTGTGAGTGATTCAGCTGAACAAAGGGGACACGTTCCATGTCCACATCAATTGCAACTTTCCCATGTGGTCGGATTCTCCAGTAGACACCTGTAACATAGACTTCAACAAAAGGCTGCGAAAAGTTGAGCTGGCTGCGAAAAGTGACAAGATTCCGCAGCTGACTGAGCAAAAATCTAAATCAAACAACAGTCACAAGACATAGTTAGGAAACCATTTTATATGCTCTTTTTAAACTAATATGCAATGATTTGACAGCTTGGAGATTCAGGTAACTGGAAAAAAAGGCTAAAAAGGTGTATAGGGAAGATGCAAGTTTGGGACTCAACAATACCATGACTTCAAAATACCTTGAAATTCCAACAATTTCCAAGCATGACTTCAAAAACCTAAATTTCTAACTATTTCAATCATAAACAATGTAAACTTTGAAATGGGAACTGATACGATTACCCGTCTTTTTGAGGTAGCAAAAAAATCATCCGATTTTGAAAAGTGTTTATTCATATTACACTTTTTTTTTAGCATATTTTTGACACTTTAAATTTTCTTATGTATCAAGTATAAATATTTGTTTTTAAATGTTAGTGATTTTCATGTTGATTTTGAAACACGTTGATGCAACATCAACCCCTTTTTTTAGAGGGCTTATTTGTTACACTTTAAATTTTCTAATGTATTAAATATGGATATATTTTTTAAATGTTGGTGATTTTCATACCGATTTTGAATAGCATCAACATTTTTTTTAGAGACATTTTTGATGCTTTAAAAAATTGTGTATCTTAATTATGCACAATTGTTTTTTAAATGTTGATTACTTAACAAATTTTCTAGTTATCTTATTTCTCTTTTTTTAAATGTTGATAACTTAAAAAAGCAAATGAAACAAATAAATATATATATATATATAATATATAAAACAAGACAAAAAAATGTAAACAAAAACAAAATTATCTTGTAGAAGAAAAAAAATATTTAAAAAAAAAAAAAAAAATTTTAAAAAACTATAAAAATACCAAAAACTAAAAAAAAAATCAAAGATAATTAAAGCAATTTTAAATATTTAAAAAATGAAAAATAAAGTAATATAAAATAATAAAATAATTAATAATAAAAAAAATTTGTAAAACATTAAAATAAAACTTAAAAAAATCAGTGTGTCGGGCCACCCTGGGCCTACGAGGACGATTCCCGATCATCTAGGCAGGCCCTTGGCAGCCTGGGAACGGCCAGGCAGGCCAAACAGCGCGGATGCTGGGCTGGCCGGCCATTACACTGCAAGCAGCCTCCACAACCGGTCAGCCTAGTATGGCCCGGCCGCTAGGCTGGACAATTGTGGCACTGCAAGCAGCCTCCACAGTCGGCCAACCCAGCAGTCGGGCTGCCCTGGGCCTACCTAGCCGATTCCGAGAATCGGCCTGGTAGGCTCAGTGAAGCCTAGACGCTAGGCTGACCGACCTTGGCTTTAGCATGCCGATTCTCGGAATCGACCTACCAAACCCAAGCCCTCTGATTTTTAAGTGTTTTTTTTTTTATGTGTTTTTTTTTAATTTTAATAGTTTTTAGTTTTTTTTTAATCCTCTAAATATTTTTTTTTAAACTAGGTTTGTTTTTAAATATTATATTTTTTTATTAAGTTTTTTTTGTAAGCTAGAGGCGGGACTTCCGATTTACATGGTCCATTAAATACCTTCAACGGGGAAGGGTAGCCCAAGATTTGAACCAAGATTCCTGTTCTGGTGAGACTTCATTTCGCACGGTGCTTGTCGCTTGAGCTACCTATGTTGAGACATTTTTTTATAAATTTTTTAATTACTTTGTTTTTTTTTATTTATTTTATGTTACTTATTTTTCGAGTGCATTTTTTATGTTTAATATTTTTTTGTTTTTTTATTATATGTTTTATGTTTGTGTTTTGCCTTGTTTTTATATTTTTATTTGCCATGTTTTTATTTTTTTTTGTTTTTAATTTATATATGATTTACTTATTTATTAATTTTTTTTATTTTATGTTTTATTTTTCTGTTTCTCATGTTTTCTTTTTAGGTTTTTCTTTTTTTTTTCATTTTTTATGCTAAGATATATATTTGTATTATTGCTTTTTTAATTTTTATGTATTTTTTTGTAATTTTTTTCTTTTTTTTCATTTTTATTTATTTATTATATTGTTTTATTTTGTTTTTCCTACCGGGTCCATGTCGATCCTCGACTAGCGACCCAATCTCATTATGTGTCAACTTGATTGTTGCTTTTAAAGTTTTTGTTAGAAATGATAGAGTTTGTCCTCACAACGTGTCAATTTCATGGTTGACTTTTAAATTTTTTTTGCAATGTGTTAAGTTGTCTTAGGATAAGATTTTAAAGTCGTCATATTTAAAAAAAACAAAAAAACAGAAACAATAGCAAAAAACAAAAAACAAAAACTACTCTTGGTATAATGACTCTTTCATTCAAGTGTTCATTTTTAAAGTCTTTTTAGTCATAAAATTTTTCCATAATGTCATGGTTGAAAATGTGTCAAAACTGTAAGGTTTTCCAGCATCAACATTTTTCGTTTTTAGGTTTTTTTTTTTAATGTTTTTTTTAGTTTTTTTGCTAGAGTTCTCGTTTTGAGTTTACAGTTCCCGTTTCAAAGTTTATGTTGTTCATATCATTAAAGATAAAATATCATGACTCAAAAAAACCTTAAAATTTTGACAATTTTTCAACCATAGAACTAAAACTAAATATTGTGATTACAAAAAACCTTAAGTTTTCAACATATTTCAACCATAGCGTTATGGACAAATTATATGAATAAACACACTTTAAAAATGAACACTTGAATGAAAGATTCATTATATCGAGAGTAATTTTTAGGCTAAAAGTATAGCTCTTTTCAAATCTTAGCCTAAGACAACTTGTCCTATTTTAACAAAAAATACAAAAGTCAACCATCAAAATGAAGTATCCCCTTTTAATGGGGCATGAAAATTACAACATCTTTTTAACTATAGCATATCAAATGATAACAATAAATAATATCATGAAAATATCATCATACAATTTAAAAATTCAACATTAATTTCTAATATTTTTTTACTTTTAAACAAAATATTAATACTAGTAGATTGAATGAAACATAAATTATTTCTCAAATTTATTGTTGCATTGTGGGTATTCTAAACAAATGAATTCTTCATAATTGAAACATATAATCCAACAAACATAGAAATGACACATAACTTCATGTAAGATCATATGGAAGTCAAAATATTTATTTCAAGTTACCGTGCAAACATCATTTACATAAAATGTCTTAGACAATTATTTAAAATCACTCGTAGGTTTGGCCCACCATTAGAATCTAAATCTTCAAATGAATGATTGGATGTAGATGAAGATTACCCATATTCCTCTCTTCATTAACTAGTGCCTCATCTAAGTCAACATGCATGCCCACCATTTCAGATTTCAAAAGTCTTCTAGATCTACAATTGGGTTCAGCAGACTCTCGTCTTAACATTTTTTCTTGTGGTAGCAACCTCTTCATAATCTCTATGATCGTGAAGCGAATATTTTCTTTCTTTGTTAAATTGAAGTCATAAACAAGTATGTCAACATCCTCCAATTTTGAGATGTCAGTGCAACGACGATTTGTATTTGTACCCTTTCTTTTTCTCTTTCTGCCAATTTTTTTATCAGCTACAATCTCTGGCTTGTACACACCATTGAATCAGTGTCACATCTGTGGCATACCAATGTATTTCAACTGTTGTAACATCTTCATTTTCTTTAGTGACCTTTATAACCTTGGAAATCCAAAATTGATAACCATGTGTATCTCCATCCGCTAACATTGAGATCATGCAACCCTCCTTAACATCCTAGACAGAACCCTTGTAAAGGTCTCCCATGGCTTCACATTGTGTGTGTGATCTTCTAGAACCAATATACATCTCTCTTTCCTCTACCTATGAAGAATTAGTAATACCATGAAATCGTTTTTATTCAACAATGTTTCTTTCCTCGGGTTCATTTGGCATATTTTGTAGCCAAATAAAAGGAGCCTTCAAAAGTGTATCTTCATTTCTTGATCTTGATATGATGTCACTTTGATTATTGAAAAAAGACTCCCACCAAATTGAATTAGCAACATCAAATTACTCATATGTATATTTAATAGATTTCTTAATTTCTTCCAAGCATTCAGAATAATTTATATATTTCTTATGCCTTCATGCATTATGGATTTCAGCATTGTAATAACAATATATTTGATGCAAATATCGGATGATTTAGAATGAACTTCAGAAATGCTAAACCTTATGACTGCAATAGTTGAATACTTCTTGCCCCATATAAGTGTTTTCCCATCAATTTTTTTGATACGAAATTGATGTTGGAAGCTAATGTCATTAATTTGTTCAATGCATTTCTCTTCACCATGTGATCCCAAAACAAACGTTTCAATGTCAATAGTTTCTTCCAACATGTGAAAAATAGGCTCTAAAATGTATGATTTCTCAATACATTCAATTAATGATGGAAAACTCTCAACATCCTTCCTCCTCAATGTTACTGAAAAATGACTAAACATCTGATTAATATGGTCATGAGTGTGCCCAACAAGAAGGAAACCAACCTTTACCTTTCGAAAATTTTGCAATTTAACAAGCACGCTTAGATATCAAAAAACAAATTGATTTTTCTTTTCACAACTAGTATTGTCTAATTGCAGATACAAAACTTCAAGAAGATTATCAAACCAATGAGAAAGCACATCAGGAATTATGGTTATGGTCATATTTGCATCATTATGAATATTTGGAGTTGTGAAGTAAACCCTTGGACATATTTTCCCATTAAATACCATACAACCGACCAAGTGAAATTGAATAAAAACTTCCCCTTGTAAGTTTTTTGGTGTGCGAACAAAATGTGGTAGAAGTGTTTTCTTTTGTCCATACCATTAGGTATCAAACCCAAATATTTATTTAGATTATCAGAACACTTTTTTTATGCTTATAAAACTTTTTCCTTTCACTTGTTTGTTGATTATGATGCTCTTGAAGTTCTTTGACAATGGAATTTGCACATAACATAAAAGAAACCTATTAATAAACACATTTTCAAAGTTGATAACTATTCAATTTTAAAAAATAGTGTTCTGAATGCATCTCTTTCTGCCCCTTGATATTTATCCTTTCTTGACTTAAGAGAAGCACACGCACTACAAAACCCCATCCTTGACTTCTTTGAATACGTATATTGTTGAATTCTTTCCTCCATATCCTTGTAAAATGTGCATATGTAATAAAATTACCATCTCCTTTAGCACCTTCTACATATTCTTTGTATAAGTTGTAGATTTATCATCTTGAGAAATTATCTGGAATATGCATTGTGTCTTTATTTGGCATACACTCTCCATGCTTTGAAAAGAAGTCTTGAATCCATGACATTGCAGTATTTGCTAATGGCCCAATCTCTCATCTATGATGAACTTTTGAATCAAATGTGGGATCTTTTTCTAATCTTCTTTGAATTCTTGATAGATGAAAATTACCAATTCAATGAAACATTTTGAAAGCCTTTCTACAAAGCAATAAATTCCCAATATGATAATCATAACCTACCAATGTAGATTGCATGCACCCCACTAAATATGAATTTTGCATGTTTTTATTCAATGACAAATATCTCTTCATCTTCTCCCATGCAAACTTGAAATCAAAATGTTTCAAGAAATCACTTTGACAACATTCACTTGAAATAAAATCAATGATAGAACTTATTCTTGTGAGATATTTTTTCCTATACCTTGTATAACTGGAATATCTTGAATTGATATAAATAGGTCTAGTCCTGCTCCTAAATACAATATTTGCTTGCAGTTTCTCCATCATTTCATCATCCTCTCTATAAGAATTTTCACCAACATTAGGAGGAATATTATCCTCACTAAGATAATTTTGAATATAGTTAGGAAATTCGTCACCATCCTTGCTTGGACAATAGTAATTACCACCCTCATTTGCAGGATTCAATTCTTCACTATCATCATCTGTTATTTTGAAATCCTCGCTTGGAGGAAATTTTTCATGGGGATACCATCCTCATCATTAGTGCCTTTACAATTCTCACCTGATGGAAATCCTTCACCATCCTCATATGTGCTTTTGAAATCCTTGTTTGAAGGAAATCCTTCACCATCATCATCTATGCTTTTGTAATCCTCACTTGGAGGAAATCCATCATCATCATCATCATTGCTTTTGAAATCCTCACTCGAGGGGAATTCTTCACCATCCTCATTTCTTCCATTGAGATACTTTCTCAGAGGAAATAATTCACCGTCATTGTATGTGCTTTTGAAATCCTCGCTTGAAGGAAATTCCATTAGAAAACTTTTGAGGTCTAAAATGGGCCTCCTAAGAAAAATGTATAACCAAAATAAACTTTATAAGAACCAATAGGATTCAAGATGATGATTTCAACCATGGGGGATGATTCACCATTTTTTGGGTAAAAAAATAATAAGATAATAAAACTATTTTTTCAACTTATCTCCCTAAGGTTTTACTCAAATTTCGAGCGGGAGTACTCATTGGATGAAAAAAATAATTTCTCATACAAGGAGTACCCATGTTGCATACTTTTGATGGACCTTGCTACACGGAAAATGATAAATACATGAAAAAAGTGATTGTAATCACGTTTTTCATGTATTTCTCATTTTTCATGTAGCAGGGTCCATTGAAAGTATGCAACATGGGCACTCCTTGGATGAGGAATCAAATTATGCATCCAATGAGTGTTCCTGCTTGAAATTTAAGTAAACCCATAGGGAGATAATTTGAAAAAATAGTTTTTCCTTTTTTCCCTCTAAAATTTGATGATGTAATTTAATATTTTTTTATTATTTCCACTATTATTTTATAATTTCCTTAGGAGGCCCATTTTAGGCCTCAAAATTTGCCCTAATGAACATTATCATTTATGCCTTTGACATCCTTGTTTGGAGGAAATCCTTCAGCATCCTCATCTATTCTTTTGAAATCCTCACTTAGAGGAAATCCATCATCATCATTAGTGATTTTGAAATCCTAGCTCGGAGGAAATTCTTCACTATCCTCATTTATTCCGTTGAAATCCTCGCTCATAGGAATTCCTTCACCATCATCATATGTTCTTTTGTAACCCTCGCTCGGAGAAAATCCATCATCATCATCAATGCTTTTGTAATTCTCACACAAGGGAAATTCTTCACCATCCTCATTTCTTCTATTGAAATCCTCACTCAAAGGAAATCCTTCACCATCATAATATGTGCTTTTAAAATCCTTGCTTGGAGGAAATTCCTCATCAGCATTTGTGCCTTTCAAATCATTGCTTGGAGGAAATCATTCACCATCCTCATTTAAGCTTTTTAAATCATCACTTGAAGGAAATTCATCATCATCATGAGCACCTTTGAAATCTTGATTTGGAGAAAATGCATTATCATCATCTGTGCCTCTAAAATTATCATTTGGAGGAAATTCTTCATCCTCCCCTTCGTCAACGGTAATCCTTAGGTTTAGGACTTTCTTGATTAAATGATAAATATCATTACTTGTACTTTCACCAAACTCCTCACTAAGTGAAAATTTTGACTCTCTATTCATAGTGAAAGAATTCTTGTTATATTCATCAACATGAAAAAGTTGTTGCGTGAAGAAGATGTCGACGCTGCAAAAAGAGAAACTTCACTATTATAAGAATCATATGACCTTTCATAGAAGATGTTGAATGATACAAGTGCACTTGCTCCCAATGACAATATATAACCTAGAGAATGAAAATTTCCCTCCAAAGTTTCCCCCCAAAAAATTTGGCCGAAAATTTTCCCTCCAAAATTTATTTCAAAACATTCTACTAAAATTTTGACCCTACTTTCTATTCAATTTTTTCTTTAATACTTTCCTTTAAAAATAAAATAAATATTTTACTTTAATGATTTAACATTAACTAGGTAATTAAGTTCATTTTATAAATTCCCCAATGGGGGTGTCAACTGCCCGAATGAATGCCCGGGATGTGGTCGTTAATATTCACTCCATGCATAATTAAGATGGAGAAGAGTCTTAGGCAAGTCATGCAAGGTGCCAAGAGGGTGAATGTTCTAGAAAAGCTCTTGATTATAGTTAGTGTGATATTGATGTTAGAATGTATGAACAAATGGAGGGCGATGAAGGAGAGGTCGACTAGGGGTGGTCAATGTTCAGGAGCAAGGGGAGGCCTTGCAGGTGAGCCATTCTCGTCCTCTGATGTCTTAGTGACGCAAGCGCTCAATGGAGGGGGAGATTCAGGGGAGGTGGTGGATCCACAAGTAATGTAGAATGTCACTTGGGACCTAACCTCATGGTACAATGCTCAGAATAGGGTTCACTTCTCCTTGGTCTAGCAGGTCAAGGCACGCAAATGTTGGCATGTTACCAGTGGAGCCAATGACACAATGTTTCGAGCCCTTACAAAGGTAATTTCGTTTTATCTTCTATCTGTAGATTTATGTTATAGTTAGTTTGTGTTTGAAATAAGGTATGGTGAATGCATTGGAGTGTATGAAGGAATTTTTATGTAATGCAGGTACTGTTGTTCACCCAAGCTCAGTAGATGTCCATATCGCTTGAGTGTGGAGGTTTTGTTGTGTTTTTATTTTTGGCAAGGTGGTTTGTTCGTATTTCAATCTTTTGCATCTCATTTTTTCCTGTTGATTTTGTCACCATGTGGCCCTATAAGTAAGGGGAGGTAGAGTAAGGAAGTTGGTGTTTAGGTTGGGGCAACTAATGGTGTATGAATTTGCAACAAGAGAAAGGAGAAGTTGTGCGATGGTGTGGTGTTGATAGAAGAGATACGTCCTTGGGTTGTTTCAGTGGGGAGAGTTTTGTCAAGACTGGGAGACAGAAGCCAGGAGAGGAAGTGGTGGCTTTCTTTGTGGGAGGAGGTTCATGTTGTGTGGTGTTGGTTCTTGCTAGTTGGTGCACCTAAGAGATTCATTCTTAAGGAAATTAGAGACCATTGGAATTTATATTGGGGGAGTGGAAGGCGCAATGGTTATTTGCTATAGGGATAGAGGGCACCCCTCTAAAGTGGTTCGTCTAGATTTTGGAAGACAAAGAAAGAGGGGTTAAAATGAACTTTAATAATGTTCTCATGCAACTGCAGCAGGGAAGGTCCCGGTGAGGGATAGGCCAACAACAACAAGGAGTTGTGCACCTGGTATATCAACAAGACGACGATGAAGAATTGGAGCAGCCACATGTCGTTTCTCTCTGGTGTGTGGAATTTCCTTCACCATTTTATTTTATGGAAATGTGAATCCACCAGATGATACTGGTTGTTGAACAACTGGTACATGATCAACAAAATGGTTGAAATGAGGTAATAAGCTTCCTCAATGACATTCAACATAACTAGTGGAAAATTCCTGATAGATTGGCTTCCCTTTGAAGAGATCAGAAGTGTATTCATAAGTGATTGGAGCATTTCAAAGGGAGAATGGAACATATGGAGTCTCATGTTCATGAAGCATTCCAACACCTAACAGAGGTTCGGAGGGATAATCAGGCTCTAGGAAACTTGGATGGACAACAAGGATGGTGGGATTCATTTTGTTTTTTGCACAGTTCTGGTCCATATGGGTTGTTGATCTTGGGTCTAATAGCTTATTGTTGTTTCTATATGTGTCTTTGTGCTTATACCTTTTGGCCAATAAATTCGGTATGAGTGAGGCTGATCCAAATGGATCCTAGAAAACCCTCTAAGTCTTCAAACATTCAAAACTATCGCAAAGGAAGAACCTGTTAAAAAGTCAGATTACACTATCGGGAGGCAAAAACATGGAGAAAGCAATGAAAACAGGCTTATCGAAGGCTTAAAACAACTTTGTATAGGAGCCATCGGATCTGGCCGATCAACGGTCCAGATCCGATCGGCAAATCGCAATCGGCGGTGGCAGGCAGAAGATATCGGAGCACACCATATGGAACTTGCAATAGAGATCATCGGAATCAACGAGGACCATCGAGTAAGCGCGCAGATCGACGGCCCAAGTTGCATCGTAGTATTGTGATCGGCAAATACAAAGGAGCGCTTACAACGGCCCGGGGTATGTGCGATATGCAATTGCGATGAATAGTATCGCAATATCACGTCGGCACATTACAATGGAGCGAGACCAATATACATATGGCTTGCGATAGCTAGACCCGATGGAGTTATAGACGATATTCTATATATTTTGAAATCTAGAAAGTGGCAATTTCCTTTGTATTTCGCATTTCCACCAAATGAATGGATTACAAACGAAATGCGCCTGATGCGATATTATGGACCTGATGGAACTTATAGATGCAATATTATAACATTTCAAGTCCGAGATGAGCAGGATTTCATATTTTAATGTATTTTAAATATAAAAGGGAAATCACAATACAAACGGGATTTCGGGTGGGCCAAAGGTGGTAAGTGGTTTGGGTCGGGCTCCGCCCGATCCCATACATTGGCTGCCACGTGTCCAGGCTAAGGAGAGAGAAAACCACCCTTATCGGGCGGTTAACCCCCGTACAAAGGAGCCGCCTGAAATGAACCACAGCCATTGGATCTGGATCTCCCAGATCAACGGTGGAGATGCGATGTCGATATACAGATGGACCCGATAGGAGTTATAAGGCGGAATTGATAACATTTCAAATCTGATAAACAGAAGTTTGGCGATGTTTCATAGTTTTTAATGTATTTCTCTGTGAACACAGAGAATGTTGTTTTCAGGGATTTCAAAGGCCTGATGACCCATTCCATTACAGAACAGGTGGCCACCATCCCTAAAAGCGTTTAGCAATGATTGCTAACGCTCAGAGGGGGATATGAGCGGACAGAGGTTAGGAAGCCAGAGAGCTCGAGAAGGAGAAATGAACAGATAATGCCAATTGGCTTTAAAGCCACAGACAGAGAGCAAACAAAGACATGCAGTACTGAGACAGAGCAAAGACAGAGACAGAGAGTGATAGTGAGAGTCTGTGTACTCAGAGAGGCTTGAGGGGTTCAAGCAAAACTCTTGCTGTTGTATATGTTGTGTCCTGAGACTCAAATTGAGCTCATACTTTTGTAAAACTCTATTTTTGAATACATAATAGAGAGGTCACCACTGAAGGCTGGACCAGGAGACGTAGCCCAAGAGTGTTGGGTGAACTCCTTATTAAACTTGGTGTGTTTATGTGTGTTGTCTATTATGTTCTTTAACTGCTTCATTTTCTATGTATTTCGCAATCTTATTGATCCATTTCACAAAGTAACATAGGCATATCCATGCACATGAGTCTGTAATACCTTAATAATTGTCTAAGATCTCATTATCAGATCAAGTGGTACCAGAGCTTTAGGTTTGCTAAGGTTAGACAAGCTTGTGTTGGATTGTTGAATGCTAACTAGGTCAAAGCTCAAATTAGGAGAAGGAGAAATAGTTGAGACTAACCCGGAAATAGGAAGAGTCTATCCTAGGAGGAAAATGGCAGAAGAAATCCCCTTCGAATCAGACTCTCAGCTCATGGACAGTTTCATGACCATGAGAGTGTTGGGTTGTGTTATATTCTTTCCACGACTAGCCCACGTAGTTAACCGGGGGGTTAGAGGGGGGGGCGGAGCCCCCCCTTCGCTGTGCTAATTGCGTAGCAGGGGGGTCACAGGGGGTTTCAGGGGTGCAGGTAACCCCACTCTATGGGGTCCAGGGTAGCACCTTGGAAAATTTTGGTTTTGGAACCTATGTTAGGTTGGCGGACCCACCTATGGTTTTGTGCATGATTTTTGCACATGTTTTTGGATGCAATGATTTTCGGTCCATGGTATTGGATGCTTTGGCATGTATAAATATGTATTATAACATTGAAAGAAACATAATGAAAAATCAAGCTGGTAGTCCCGATTTTGGGATCCAGGGTAAAATCTTTGTGTATATGTGTTTTATGTGTTATGTTCTCCCATTATTTATTTTATGTGTTTTAGAATTCGTATGCAGATAATTTTTGTACAGGCTTAAAACCTACATTTGGTATCAGAGTTGTTTTGGCTTCAAGGGGATGCCTTTGTTGCTGAGGGGTTTCGCTCGAGCCTGTGGTAGACCATGTTCAATGGGAGATCTGCAAGATCGATTCTGGTGGTAAAAGAAGATGGCAAGCAGTGGAAAGATAGAGATCGAGAAATTTAATGGTCAGATTTTTGAGTTGTGGAAACTCAAGATGGAGGATCTGTTGGTGGATAAAGATCAGTGGATCGCGGTATATTTGGGTACTAAACCAACGGGAGTGTCCGATGAAGAATGGAATAAGTTGGATCGGAAGGCAAAGAGCACAATACGATTGTGTGTCTCAGATTCAATATTTCTTAATGTATCAGGGGAAGCTACAGTGAAGGCTTTGTGGGACAAGTTAGGGACTTTGTACCAATCTAAGTCTCTGGTGAATAAATTGTTTCTGCAGAAAAAGCTGTATAACCTAAGGATGAAAGATGGAGACTCAGTGATAGAGCATCTAAATGCATTTAATACTGTGGTAAGTCAGTTAGCATCTGTTGATATTAAAATTTTAGATGAAGATAAGTGCATCAGTTT